>JAKLMY010000384.1:0-24652 GCA_022814645.1 Ganoderma meredithae | reverse complement strand
TGGTGCGTGGCGGCGCTTTTCTCCGATGCAGTACTGTCCGTCAAGGACCAAGGCGTCACTGGACCGTCTTACTGTTTATGCATAGTTCCGGGTGTGATGGACGGGGATGACATTCTCGGATGCGTTTCGAATGCACACGATATCTCCTGAATTGGGTTGGTCCTATCCGTCTCGAGACCCGTGGTATGTGCTTTGTGCCGCCATGATTGCCATCTGATGCAGCGCCCCGGAGCAGTAGATGAATTTTTCTGTGGCGGTATGGTCTCGCCGCCCATCTTCATCGTAGACTGCCTGTGGTTAGAATGAATTTCATTGGCTTGTGAGCATGCTCGTTATGCACTGATTATCAGGATGATCCCATCTCCGTTCGTAGGACGCCCATACAACTCTTCCAGACACGAAAGGTTTACAATGACCGGCTCATTGTGGTATGGTACGGTGCACCGCGTTATTTTCTATCGTTGCCATCACACAGATTGCCACCTATTTCAGTTCCGTGGTGCTATCTATTGCGCGAACGTTTCTCATTGTGGTCCATGGATCCAATACGATACCGTCTCACATCGGATTCGCCGCACACCAGACGGCAACGATATGTCAAGACCAACCCACATTCTATCCGCACCCGAAACACCTTGAACTTCTGGACGCGTCCTGCTTCCCTCGTACACTGCCGATCTTCCCGTTGAATGCCTTGCGACAACGTTCTGCCGCCCGTTCGCCCACCTCCTTAATTTCCGTCCTAATCGTGATCGGATCCCTTCCTGTCCAATCGAGTCCCTCCTTGCGATCCAGGCCTGCCGTTCTCGGTTGCTACGTCTCCTCCTTCTGCACGGTCTCAGAGTCATCCTCGCTTTGCCCCGGATTCCAGTTCCCGCCTAGACGTCGGAGTTCTGAATCTGCGCACTGCATTTTCGCAACTGCGCTACGAGCGATCGGGTTCGAAACGCAGTCGGTCGCTCCGGGACGAATACCGCAGCGCGAGGATCTCTCTGGTCTCAGACTCTAACACCTACTCGCCTTTCTGGGGTGCCTTCACTGCGGTATCGTCGTCGTCCCCGCGGGCACACCGCCTTCGGCTCCTTGCGTCGCCTAGGATGCCACCGATAGAGTCACAGTCAATTCGCGAATAGGGCACATTCCGCAGCAGGCTCGTCGGTTTCCAAATTCGCATTTCAAGATCCCCTTTTCCCAGTTGCGCATGGGTAATATGCATTTCCTTTGGTGTTCGAGCGTTCGTAGGGCGGGCCTGTGGGGTGTCTCATTCCTGCTATGTAGGGCATGAACGCAACGCATGCATACTGGCGGCCGGACAGAGCGCGTCGCCGCGGGGCACGCGCCGGTGGCGGCACGCTGTCGGCTCTCGCGCGCAAAATTTAGAACTGAAGCTGAAGCTTTGCAAAGAGCCAGGACCCCTGCCTCGTTTGGACGCGACTTTCGGAGGACGATTCCATCCTGGGCGGCGATTCGGATTTGGATGGCACTCGCTCCAACGGCACACCATCCCTCCTCGGTCTCTCGTCTCTCGCAATGGCAATGGAATGTGTCGACTCGGACGTCGTGGGCGCCTTCTCCCCACACCCGTGCTCGCTGCCAAATGGGCTCTCGTGGTCTTCAGACTGGTCTGGAAAGAGAGAAGGATGGGACGACAGGAAACGAGACGGCGCGGGCGGCTATTTGGTGTGTGCGCGTCGTGCCGCAACCGCAGTGCGTGCGGGCACCTGCAGGGCCCGCCAGGCGTGTGTATGTACGTGTGTCCCGCGCCGTCCACGTTCCCCGTTCCCATGATGACAGTGACACACACTCCCGCCGCATCGTGCGGCCTGAGGAGTGAACCCCACGCCCAGTCCTGCGCCGCGTGCTGCGAAAGGCAGGACAGGCGTAATCTACATACACACTTGCACTGGCAGAGTCTGTTGCTGACTCGCTGATATGCCTCGCAGCCGCGAATCCATGTACGACTCGCGCGCGGACGAATGTGGGCGCTGGCTGCCAAGCCTCGCTGGGGAGTTTGTGAGGTCGCAAGGTGTCTGTCCCGCGCGGGAGTGGAAGGTATGTGGGACGAGTGTCGACGCTGCCGCCGTCGTACTACGTCGTGAGTACGTCGTCGCCCGGGGCCCGGGCCCGCACTACCCCCTCCGCACACCGTGACCGATCCGGGAATCAAATCCAGCCCCGGATCCAAACGAACCTCCACGAATCCGCGGGGCGTGGGAGGGGCCCACGTCGCGTCTGGAAATGGCCCTGCCCCCGCGGCACGACGTCGAGGTTCGCGCGATGGCGGGGCATGTCTCGCTCTTGAAACTCCTTCCCTGCACGGCTCCTTGCCCTGCCTTACTCCTCAGATCCCAGGTCTCAGGCTCGGGGGGGGGGGAGGGGGGGTGGTCTAGCCGCGCGCCGTGGTGCTGCTGCTGCTGCGCCACGGCTAAGCGATGTAATATCCACGAAGCTGGAAGGTCGAACGTTTGAACTCCGAGGGCGAAGGCACGTCCGATCCGGCGTACGTAAAGAGACAGAGACCTGCGAAGGGGGAAAAGGGAGGAAGACGAGAAGTGAAGTCATAAGTGCCGCGGAAGACGGCACCCCCCCCCTCCCCCCCCCTCCTCCTCCTCCTTCCCAGTGGCTCCACACCGCGACTACGTACAGGTTCAATATTTACGGCTGGCGCAGGCGTCGTACGTACGCACGCCGCGGATGTGGAGCTGCACGCTGTGATTAGCTCGACGGCCACAGTTGGAGTGCATGACTCGTCCGCGGCAGGACGGCCTCGCGGAAGAAGCGAAGAGAGAGCAACGCGCGTTGAGAGGGAACGGCGGAAGACGATGCGTGCATCCTGGGGCTTGCTGCAGTTCTTGGTCTGGTCTTGGTTGCGATCGGGCTCGCGCTATGGCTCGGCTCAAGAGCCTCAGGATGCTGCAGCGCTCAGTTCGAGCTTCGCATCCCTCTCCCTCCCTCCCTTCCCACCCCCCCCGCCTCCCCCCAACACACACGAAGGGATCGTCACAGTCAGGTGGCGGCGGCGAATCGCCGACTCTGAAGTATTCGAATCTACTGTATTACCGCTGCTGCTTTCTGCTGAGTGGTGCGCGCACCCAAGCTCCATGACTCATTCCCCCGGGTACCCCCTCAGCTGGCTGGCCACATGCACGCCGCGAGCTCGCAGCCGGGGAAGAGGCGGTAGCAAGCAGACGTTGTGATTGGACCCCGGATCAGGTCGCGTCCCCAGCCGACCGCCACGGGCTGTGGCACAGAACCATGACGCTCGGACGCGTGGGGGTGCACGAATCAACGATCGCGAGTGGGGTTTTTTTGTTTTGTTTTGCGGCGGACTCTCAAGATCTCGAGTTTCAACCGACGCGTCGCGTACTGTGTGGTGCGGACCGAGGCGCCGCGCCTCGGGTCTGCGACTCACGCAGACTGTTCGCCCTGGCGAACGTTGGTGACGGTGACGGAGCAGCCCGCCAGCCGTTCTGTTCGCTCGGGGGGACGCGGCGCTCGTGCGGAGTTACGGCGCATGAGAGAGCCAAAGCGTGTCTTCTCGTTCTCGAGCTCCGAATCGGACATGGACACCTGTGGCCAGCGGCAGCGGCAGCAGTGGCCACGGGCGGGAGGCGGCCACTCGGACATTGGACAAGCTTAAGCGGATGCCCATGGGTCGACTCGAGGTCAACTGGTGCTGGCCGTTGTTGTGGATCTGATGATGCGCGGACGTGGGACTGGTGGACTGGTGGACGGAGTCAGGAGTGCAGGCGCGAGGTGCAGTCTAAGCTCCGAGAGCGCGGTGGAACAGTCTGCGAAAGGAGACTGCTATTATAGCCGTGGCACGAGGCGGGCCTGGGGACACCCAACCGACAGGGACGTGAATCTTCTGGCATTGCGCTTCGGCTGCCGCAGCGCCCAGTGCTGCGACACACAGGCGCACCACCCGGACGTGATGATCGAGAGTCGTGTCGGTGTATCGGGGTCGGCGAAAAGTGAGACAGAGGGCAAGGGCGGCGAGCGGTGGGGGTGTTGACGACGGCAAATGCGTACGTTGTACGGACGACTGCGCGGTGGAGCAAGAGTCAACACTCGCCGGGAGTGGCAGGTGCTCGCGAAGCGTGGGAGGTTTGTGTCGTGCCTCCGTCGCGCGCCTTTCCGCGTATGGAAGGAGGCGGATACTGGGACCCGATCGCCAACTCGCAACTCCGCCACGCCACCGTCGGGCCAAGAACTCGTCGCACTATCTCACTTTCCCCCCTCGGTTCGCACGCAGAAGGCCCTGCATGTCGTGCTGCGAGCCAGTGTTAGCATGGCGGGGTTCGCGGAGGGCAGGCTGCCTTCCCAACTCCCGCTGATGTGCCCGTCCACTGCACTGCGTACCAAACGGGTATTCGAACTAGTCGAACAAATAGGCATTGTCGCCCTTGGCGCGCGTGGTAAGACCATTCTTCTCTCGCGCATCCGAGTCCGACAGACGCACGTCCGGCTCCTCTGACAGGTTATAAACCCCTCCTCCTCTCATCCCCGCCCGCCCTCCCGTCTATCCCCATCCCCGCCCTCCCGTCTATCCCCATCCCCTCCCTCCCTCCTCCATAATGCAAGCTATAAAGAGTTTGCTTTCTCCCCTCAGCGGGAATAGTAATCCCATTCAGGACACCCTGGTCCGTCATCTCCTTGCTCTCTCTCTTTGGTCCCTCCGCTGAAACCTCCTTTCGCCCGTCGTGCGCAGAAACTAGTGGTCATTGGCGGCACAGTAGAGACCGCGCGGAGGGCGTCCGTGTCGGCGTGGAATGGCTTCATAGACTGTAAGTTGCCCTCCTGGGAACCCGGCGGCGTCACCCGCCGCCCACCTGACTGCCCCATTCATCCCCGCCCCGACAGCTTTCTTCCTCACCGCGCACTTTAGTCAGGAAGACTACCCGTACGATTGGTGCGTCCCACTTCTCTCCGTCTCTCTTCGTTCCCTCCCGCCCTTCCCCGCATGCCAAGATCCCCTTCCTTCCATATTCGTATATGCGCCTTCGCGCTGCTCATCAGAATACTCATGCTGCGCGTCCGTCAAGAACTGTGTAACTGACGCACTGCGCCCTTGCCAGGTTGATGCACTGGCTCTCCAAGGCACGTACATGCACCCCCTACTCTATTGCTTGCACTGCCCCATCCGCTCGCTGGCGCCCGGAGCCATTCAATTAATTGGAAGCTGAGACGCATAACACCGAAACAGCAACCTGCGTGGGGCCGGAGCCGGGAGTTCGACATCACGACGCGCTCCGTCAGCCGGCACGGGCTCACGCAGAAGACGACAGGGGACATCGACGACGACGAGGAGACGGCGGCAGAGGATGAGGAAGCGTCGGAGTTCGCGCAGGGCGGCGGTCGCAGACGGAAAGGTGAGCGCCCATACATTCTAGCCGGGCGAGCAGAGACGCGGTCCCCGCCGAGGCCCGTCGACCCGAGGAACGCGACGCTGACAGTGATGGATGGCGCAAACTCATAACTTTCACTTATCGCTGCTGCTGCAACCCCTCGATCGCCTTCGGAAACGGGTAACGACTATGAAACGTTGACGCACATATCGCTTGCGCGTCCTGACTCCGCTCTGCGGCCCTTAGTCGCGATTGTGCCGAGCATGGGTGAGTTCCGCGTCCCCCCCTTCCCCCATCACCTTCGCGTATATGCGGTTATCTGACATAAGCCCCATGATCGCCTTCTTCCCTTGCTGCCTCTCCGTGCGCACGGCGCGTGGCCAGACACGACGCACACCATCTACTACCGGGGACATTGGCTTCGCGTAAGCTTTCGTTTACCTTTCTCCCGGGGCCTCGCGGCGGCGTCGCTGTCGCCGTGATGCCACCGGGGGGCCTTTTGGATTGGATTTCTGATGCGCCATCAAACAACGCAGATAACCCGCACGAAGCGCTTCCAGGACTACGGCTCCTGTGCTGAGCTCAAAATAAGGTATCGTCGTCATTTCATCTCCCGTCCCGCATCTGCATCAGTCGTGTCCGCGCTTCGACGCGATGCGGCCCCCCCCCTGTTCTCTTCCCATTGCGGCACCCTAATAACACGCCTCGTCACCCCGCAGCGTCGTCGCGCGGAACAACGACATCCTCAAGCGGCTCGTGCTCGAGGCCAAGCGCGAGTACGAGAAGGACGCAGAGCACCGCGTGCACATCTTCATGGCAGACACGTACGTATTCCCCATGCGCGCACCCCCTTCCCCCCCGGCCCGCGCTGACCTTTGCCTTTCCCGTCCCACACTACACGCTACATGCACACACATGCGCGTACGTATGCGCACACGCAGGACGTACGGGTGCTGGCGGTGGAACGGCGCGCGCCAGAAGCGGCCCATGAGCTCGATCGTGCTCGAGCCGGGCGTGAAAGACATGATCCTCGCGGACTGCAAGGACTTCCTCGCGTCCGAGGACTGGTGCGTGAACCTGTCTCCCGTCTCGCTCTCCGCGCGAGTGGTCCTGTGACGACGGCGTGCTGACATCCCGCCTCCCAGGTATGCCGAGCGAGGTGCGTGTGCTCGAGTGACTGGGGCTGATTCCTGAGTGCGCGAGGGGGGGGCCAGACCTGCTGACGTGCGTTCCCGACAGGCATCCCCTTCCGCCGCGGCTATCTGCTGCACGGGGTCCCCGGGAGGTGAGCACACACCAGTCGTCTGATCGTGGGCTCCGGGTGGTTGGTCGTTCGCGTTCTCATGCTCATGCGCTTAATCGCCTCGGCGGTGTCACTGGGCCCTTTTTTTCTTTCTTTGTTCTGGCATGACATTGCAGTGGGAAGACGTCGCTCATACACAGCTTGGCGGGCGAGCTCGGGCTCGACATCTACGTCGTCAGCCTGTCGTCGAAGGGGTATGTCGAGATGATCGTTGCTCGCTTCTCCGGAAGGCGTGGTGCTGACGAGAGATACCGATGCTTGTGTGTGTCGACAGGATGAGCGACAACACGCTCACGACGCTCATGGGCAATGTGCCCTCAAGGTGAGCACACACATCTCAGATCGATCCCTCACTTTCCTCGTTACTATTAGCGCTGTGGCCAAGTCGCCGTTTCGGGCCACAGCATCCTGATCCTGCGACGGGCGCGCGGCGCGTGTGGGAACGCATACGTGACTGCTGACCTCGCCCTTCCCCTTCCCTCCCCCCTCCCCGTTACGGAACAGGTGCATCCTCCTCCTCGAGGACCTCGACGCCGCGTTCACGCGCGGCATCTCGCGTGACGAGTCCTCGACGGGCATCCCTCTCTCCTCCTCGTCCTCCTCGTCCTCCACGAGCAGCTCGTCCTCGTCCTCGAAGCACAAGGACCGCGACGAGAGCAACGACGGCTCGACGCTCTCCCTGAGCGGCCTCCTCAACAGCCTCGACGGCGTCGCCGCCGCCGAGGGCCGGTAAGTCCGCCTTTATTCCAAACGCCTGTCCTTCTTCTCCCTTCCCATTCCTCTCCCCACACTCCCTCCTCCGCCTCATCGCCGCCTGCGAGCATGATCCGACGGGTGCTGACATGTACGGCGTTTTTTTTTTTTTTGCGTGTTTGCGCGGGCAGGCTGCTGTTTGCGACGACGAACCACATCGAGCGGCTCGACCCCGCGCTGAGCCGCCCCGGGCGCATGGACGTCTGGGTCAACTTCAAGCACGCGACCAAGTGGCAGGCCGAGGGCATCTTCAAGTGCTTCTTCCCCGCCAAGCACGCCGCTCCCCCTCCTGACAGGGAGAAGGAGAAGGGCAAGGACGCAGCGGACGGGGCGAGCAAGATGGCGGAGTCGAAGCGGGAGCGCGCGACGCGGACGCACGCGATCCCGCTCCTGTCCGAGGAGGAGATCTCGGACCTCGCGCGGCGCTTCGCGGACGCGATCCCCGAGAACGAGCTCAGCGTATGTCTTGAGCGCATTTACGTGTTATATGCTGTTCGCTAACCGTCGTGCGTTTGTTCGCTGCCTCGTTAGGTTGCCGCGCTGCAAGGGTACCTGCTGAGGAATAAGACCCGCCCGCGCGAGTGCGTCGAAGAGGTCGCTGCGTGGTGCGTATCGGTGTCGGCGTTCCCCCCCCCCCCCCACGGGGGGACGCGCGCTATGGAGCGTCGAGCTAATCTCTACGTTGTGTGTGTGCAGGGTCGTCTCTGAGCGCGAGATGCGCGAGAAGCTCAAGAAAGAGAAGGAGGAGGTGCGTGTGCCTGCCAGCCCAAGTGGCGTGATTTCTATTTCTTTGTCTGTCCCCCACGCTAGGGCGCCGCGGACGCTGACGGCGTGCGTATTTGTTTTTTGTTTTTTTTTTTTCGTCCTGCAACAGCGCGAAGCCAAGGAGAAGAAGGAAGCGGAGGAGAAGGCGCGGAAGGAGGTGCGTGTCGTCTCGTTGGAGCGGTCTCCCTTACGTCCGACAGTGCGCATTGGCTGTGGTGGCTGTTTACCTCCTGCCCTCTATCTTTTGGGTTTCGGGTTCCCCGGGTGGTCGTGCGGTCGCGCTGACACGCTCTCTTGCAGAAGGAAGAAGCCGAAGTGAAAGAGGTACTGTGACACGTCGGACCCTTTTTTTCCCCCCGCAACGACGCCCTCGCTAACTCCGCTTGGTGTGTGTGTTGTGCAGAAGGAGGAAAAGGCGGCGAAAGAGGTATGAGTGATCGTCATCGAAGTGCTTAGCCGTGCCGGATTTACCGTTCGACCGCGCTCACGCTCCATGCCCACGTTGCACACAGAAGCTCGAGAAGGAGCTCCTCCAGCAGCAACAGCAAGTGCAGAAAAAGGAGCCGCGCGTCAAGTCCAAGCGCCGCGAAGCCAAGCTCGTGGTCGCTGCGGCACCCGACAGCGCCAGCAGCACGCCGCCCTCAGACTCCTCGACGTCCCCGTCAGAGTCAGAGAACACGAGCGGCGCCGACGCCGACACGGAAGAGAGCATCACATCCGAGGAGGAGCCCGAGAAGGCGTCGTCCAAGCCCTCCGAGAAGTGGGTCGCGGTCAAGGCCGAGCAGCAGCAGCAGCCGCAGCCGCAAGTCCCCGCTGCTGTTGCTGCTACTGGCTCGGAGCCCCAGGCCCCTGGCGCATGGGAACCCGAGTCGCCGTCGGCAGACGCGGACGCGTCCCCGAGCGCGTGAGGTGCCCGAGCTGCACCCCGCCCTCCCGATACCTCCCCTCCCCCTTGGTACCGCGCGGTACTTAGACTGGGTCTCTCTGTGTCTGGTGTGCTGTGCTGTGCTCTCGCTGGTCGAATGTCTGGGTGGTCTTCGTCATGTTCTCCAATGTCCAATGTACAGTCTGCCGTCCGCGACCAACTCCCCACTCCCCACTCCCCACTCCCACTCCCACTCCGGTCCCCGTTTCCCGTCCCTTTATTCTCCTCCCTTGCGTCCTGCGCTGATCTGCAACTGCATTTCGGCAGGCGCAGCCGTCCCGAAACCCCCGCATATACTTACAACATATAGACGCCGTTTGTGTGTACGTACGTTCTGATGTCCCCGCTGACGCTTGTTCAAGTTGTGTAATGATGTACGCCATTCGCCCCACGCTGTCCGTCCCTGTACAACGTTAATGATCCGCCGCGCTCGCGCATACACGTTCGTGGGCGCGGCTGCTGTCGCTGTTATGTACATGACTCCTTAATGAACTCATGTTTTGATCGCGATCGCAACCGTTTTGCACCCAGCTGTGATGGACTGACGCTATACGGTCCAAAGGCTCCGAAATGAAACCCGCTAACTTCTAAGTCCACGCCTTGGCCGGAGGCACAACTATGAAGCGTCAGGTGGAGTGAGATGAGCGGTATATGAGAAACATGAATGTAAGGTACGGTTACGGATACGATGTGCATGCACGGACGTGAGAAGCAACCAGAGAGGAAGAGATGTAACAGGACAGAGCAATTCTAGCTGTAATGAAAGCGCGTAGCAACATGTGTGTGAGCATGCGTGTCCGTCAAGGCAACACCCGCGGCATACGTCCGACTGAGGCTGCATGAGCGGTGATTTCGTATTCAACTGGCCATTCCCCCTACCATTAACACCGACTTCGACTTCGACCTTCGCAGGCCCGTCCAAATCGCAGCCAATTCCTTCATGGCGACTTGAGCGTGACTTCGGAGAGGGTTTTGAACGCGTCCCGGTAAGCATCCAGCAACGCCTTGACGCGAGTCCGCTCCGCGACGAGCGCCTCGTCCTCGTTGAGGAGGTCCCCGAAGAGATCTGGTTTGTAGAGAGCCGCCACGAGCCGGTTCTGGACCTGCTGGGACGTGTTGTTGACGAGGAGGTGCATGATGGCCTTGGGGACGAGGTCCTGGATCGTCTGTCGGACAATGGCGAAGTAGGACTGGATGAGGGAGCGGATGAGGTTCGTCTCCATCTCCTCGCGCATTGTCAGCTGCGCGCTTCCGTCAGACGCCTGAGGAAAGAGGGAAGCAGAACGCAGTCAGTTTGAGTTGCATGTGGTTTTGCAAAGCAAAGATGGGAACGAGAAGTATGCCGAGATAAGATGGGGTCAGAACCTTCGGAAGCCACCGAAGGGGTGATGGTGTCCTAGAGTCTGTCCGCAGTTGCCACTGAATGTGTCGAAGCCATGGAGAACCGCAGGACACATGCGCAAGGCCCACAAAGATCCGGCCGGAGTACGATAAGCCACACAGGATCCGTGACAGCAGCCCAGGCAACAAGGGAACACCTTGCCGGCCGGCGACTCAACAACGACCACAACCAACAACGACCACAACCACAACCACAACCACAACCACGATCACAGCAAACCACATACCCGCCCATCAACCCGAAACGGCCGACAAACGATAACCACACAAAACATGGCAACTCACCGCCTCGATGTGCCTCCCCAGGCTCTTCATGTCGTACGCCGCATTGCTCCTGTCCATCGTCCCCCGCTTGCCCGCCATCAGCCCAGACTCGAGCGTGGGGTCCGCCCCGGACACGTCCCGGCCGGTCAGCGCGCTCACGCCCGCGCGCTCCGCGTTGGGGCCCGACAGCGGCCCCGGCCCGTTCTGCCCAAAGAAGTAGTTCAAGAACGTCTCCTTGGCCGTGCCCGTGTGCGGCGACGACCCCGGGCCCCCCGTGGTCGCCGTCGACGCGCCCGAGACGTTGCGCGAGGTCGACGTCGCATCGCGGTGGTGGTGCTGGTGCTGGTGGTGCTTCCCGGGTGCGTTGCGCGGGGGTACTGTGATGGGTGGGGCAGGGGCCCGCGAGGAGCGCTCGTTCAGGGCGGATGAGGTCGACCGCGCGGAGAGACCGTTCGTGCTCCCGTTCGCGGGCGCGGAGGCCTCGTCTTGGGAGTCCTCGTCGTCCGTCGCGTTCCCGATGATGCCGTTAATGGAGTCGGCGGAAGAGGGCTGTGTGTGGGCGTAAAATCCGATCGATTTGCGCTACGGTGCTCAGTGTGAGGGGGAGTGGAGAGCGCATGGGCAGACTTACTCGGGGGAGGATCTGCTTTGGCTGAGGTGTAGTCATGGAATGTGTTGCGGCGGCGGAGCCCTGGATAAATGCGGGGTGATTCGTGTTGATATATGCGGTCTGGATGTCGATCAGACTCTGGGTATAGTCTGTTGTGGGTCCAAGCCGTTCACGGAGGAGCTCAGAGACGACCTCGATAAGCTGAGCGTGAAGTCTGGGGAATCGTTGGAGCTCCTGCAAAATCCGTCAGACATGAAGGTCATTGCAAGAGTTGAGTGTGGCCGGAAGATGCCTACCGCGCTTGTGCAGTTATGACAGATCTTGACCAGCTCCTCGTACACGAGCTCAACACATCGCAGACTCGGGGCTTCCAAGAGCTTGATCTGAGGCTTGACGAGCAGATCGAACGCGATTTCGGGGACGAACAGGCTCGGCCGGGGACCCGTTGAATTCCGGATGGCTGTCCGGATGTCCTGGTTGTCGAGGTTTTGCGTCGCGTCGATGGACGTGAGCGCCGCGCCGAACACGTCGTTGAAGATGTAGTATATCCGTGCGCCACCAGACAGCTCCTTGGTCGAGATGTCCACGCTCGTGCCGTCGATCGACGCAACAAAGTCCCGCGCGAACTGTGTCATGAGTCGGAGGATAAGGGAGCCCTGCTGCATGCCAATATCCCACGTCAGCTCCAGCACGTCTAACAACATAAACGGCCAACCAACCTGGTTCTTGTCCCCATAGATCGCAGCGTCCCCGAACGAGTTGAGCTCCTGCTGCGCCTGCCCCATCAGCGTGTTCAGCCGCGCCTTCATATCCGGCAGCTTGTCGCGGATGTGGCCCATGAGCACCTGGTTGAGCGTCTTCGCGAGATACCGTGTCCCGTTCTTGTGCGCGATGTTGCGGTACGCCGGGTGGTTCCGGAAGAACTCGCCCTCGCTCTCCATCGCGTCGCCCAGCGGCTTCTCCGCGTTGATGTCCGCCTGCGACCGGTTCACGACGCCGATGAAGCCTAGCTTCAGTGGGTACACGCGGCCCGTGAGGATGTCGAGCGCATTCGTGCCCGCGTCCATCAGGTCCAGCTTCGTCAGCACGCCGATCGTGCGGCGGCCCTGTGGGTCGACAGACCGCGCGAGCTTGAGGGCTTCCGAGTTGGCGAGATCGACGTTCGCAGCGGACACGGCGAGGATCACGCTGCGGGTACAAAGACGGTTAGGGGGCGCGAAGACGCAGCGCAAGGCACGCACCAGTTGGGTTTGGAGATGTAGTCGAGGACGAGGCTCCGGATTTGTCGCTCAATGTCGCCCGGTTGGTCGCCGACTGGGATCTGGGAGGTGGGGCGATGCATCAGCATGGGCGCATTTATCCGATGGGGTAGAGAAATGGGGCTGGATGGGGCGCGACGCATCTCGCGAAATTAGGGTAATTTAGGTTGAGCGCGCGACCTAGGGCCTGCGGCGCAACAGGAACACGAATGTTTGTCCGTTCAATAGATTCCACCGCGCGATGAACACTGAATGCTGGTGGTGCATGGTCGTATTATTCACCGATTCGCTCTGTGCGACACATGTCACGGTTGGGAGTATGTGCGACCATGCGCGACCACAGGAATCGTACGGATGCGGATGAATCCATGCAAGAGACCAAGGTGATTCCCCACTCATGTCACGACCAGCGGTATCTGAGGATGTACGCCGTCAGGACGTCTTCAGGGCCAACGGTTACATAGAGCGCCGCCGTTTTCCGGTCACCTCCACAGACAACAAGAAACCCGTGCCTTACTGCGCGCAAATGCTCCGTGGACTTGTTACTTGACCGTTCTGGTAGCATGAGACGCGTTGGGAGACATCGCGTGGCCGGACATAGACCATTTCCTCACCAGGGAGACGTCTGCGAGTGAGGCAGCGTATCCGCACGATACGGCTGAACATTGACGAACCTCAACCTAGACTCCTTTGATACGGAGGGAAACCCGATGGTGTCATATCCTCTAATGCCACTCGAGAAGCAGCTCCATCCGGAACGGCCTGCGACATGCGCGAGGCACCACATCCCTGGTAAAACTTCCCACCACATTCATGGACCGATCCTCACACGAGAAACAATATGCCAATGGTGCGCAAGACGAACACCCCTCCATCTGGAAAGCAAGACACGCACCTTTGTCAAGCCCGGCAGATCCACCAAGGTCAAGTCGAGCACGTTCGGGCTGTATATGCGGAGGTGGATGGGGAGCTTGCTGATGCCCTTGTTCTGGCCCGCGACGCGGAACGTCTCCTGCTCAATCTCGCGGCGGATCTCGTTGAAGTCGGTGTAGCGCTTGTCGATGTGGAGGAACTGGCCCCATTCCGTGTAGTCGGCTGGCGTGTCGGGGACGGGGGTGTGGATGAGCTGGAGGACGAGCGGTCGTCGGGTGACGATGCCCTGGCCACGGGGGAGGAAGTCGCGTCCGACGATGCTGGGTGGCGGTTGGTGAGTGTCAGCACCGGAGAGGGGGAGATGGGATGGAGGGTGCGCACGTCTCGAGGACACTGGACTTTCCCGCCGACTGGCTGCCAACCTAAACAACACCTCAACATTGTGGGAGGCTCCCGGATAGAAGAAGGGTACGAACCACGGCGAGCTGGGGCATGTCCAGCTCTCCGCCTAGACGCACGTGAGTTGCAGGGAAGCAGGGGCCGGAGAGGCACGTACCGAGGTTGGCGAAGGTGTCTTGGAGTTTGTTGACGAGTTTGATGAGGTCCGCGTCCATGGCGGGGACGGCGGGTGGCGGGTCGTGGCGTTCGTGAAGGGAGTCGTGGACAAAGAGAATGTGGTCGAGAGCACGACGAGTTCCAACCTTCCGACCTCGGCGCCAAAAACGCGTCGCCACGGCGTGCACCCGACGCAGCTTCCGGAGCCGCGGGCGCTTCCCATCATTCTTGTTCTCCACCGTCCACAGCGGTGCTGCCGGCGCACACTCTCCCCCTCGGCTTTCCCCTCCTCGTCGTCTGACTTCTCCGTGGCGCCGTCTGTGCCGACCAGACATTCTGGGATATGCAGTCCCAATACGAGCCTCTCGGCCAGGAAGCTCCGGACGACTTCTTCCACGCCGAATCGTCGACTCGCGTGAACACCGCTTTCCCCCCTAAGCCCGAGATCTACTACGGCGAGGGCCCGTTCGACCCACCAAGCTCGGATGACGATGAGTCTGAAGTGCTTCTCGAGAAGAATGTCTCGGGGAGAGACAGCGGCGCCTTCGAGGAGGAAGGGCACTTGATCGTGGGCAAGAAAGTACGTCTTGCTCGCGGTATGATTCCTACTCTTGCCAACGCACTCCTCTTTAAAGAAACGGCCTGCTTCATTGAAATTCCTAATTTTCGGTCTCGCGTCTCTCGTTTCTATTGCTGTCCTCATCGGCGTATTTGCCGCTAGATCATACACCGGCACACCGTTCCGCGTACAGGGCGTCCAGCACCTCACCATGGACCACTTTTTCAACGGCACATTCGCTACAAATAGAAAGGATATACACTGGGTCCCAGAGGGTGAGTTTTCGTTCCCTTCTCACATCATTTCGTTCCTGCTGGCTGCTACTCTTCGGCGTACTTCGCCGCGCACACTCCGCAGCCGTGTAAGTGTGCAAGAAGGTGGCCTTCGTTACCATCCGTTTCGGAACCCATTCCATGAAAGAAAACGGGAGGATAACGAGAAGGGTGGGGACTTGTTCCCGGACATCTGTGATGACAAATGTGACTATATGCGCGTTGCTTGCCTCGGATGGGCCAGTTATAGAGATTCGCATCCGACCGATGATACCCAGCCCTAATAACCAGCTGGATACTATCTAATGCTGCGACGATGCGATGAAGCACCTTATCCTCCCTCTGGCCTTGGCAAATTGACTGGTAAAATGCGATGGGGGGAGGGGGTGCCAGCCCTCCACATGTCTCTACGCAAGTTACCAGGCCTTGTCCTTGTCCTTGTGGAATTGTGAATTGTCCTCTCCTTCCTGATTATTCTCCATCCCTTTTCTGGATGCGTTCCAAACGGGCTGGCTACGACATGGAAGGCTGGGATTTCGAAAGCTGGGAAAACTGCGTGGTGACTTGGCCGGAAACTTTGTCGTTTCCGGAGTGCTCAGAAATCAGGGGTGGACAGTGACCCATCGAGTTTTGGGCTAATTCCCCCTCGTAGTCACTGGTATTCACTTACGTTGTTTACTAAGCTGGAGATGGCGTGTACGCTGTCATCGAGGGTTCATTTATTTCCCTCCACGATTTGAAGACCAACACGACCAGCGAGTTGGTATCCTTGGCGGACATTCGTGATGTAAGCATTTGTGTCTATTTCCTGCTAGCATCCAAAGCTCACCATTTGCAGGAACGTGGGTCTCCACTGGGTTGGTCGGAGTGGAAGCTTTCTAAAGACATGAAGTATCTTCTTGTCAAGGCCAACTGGAAGAAGGTTCGTTCAAGCCTCAGCACTCCTTGTTCTATCTTTCCTGAACCTTCATAGCAATGGCGGCATTCGAGCTTCGGCAACTATTATGTTCATGAACTAGCGACTAAAGACACGCGTCCGCTCATTCCGCCGTCACACCCGCCGGTGACTGCGTATGCTACTTGGTCACCGACCGGCGAGTCCATTGCGTTCGTCGCGGAGAACGACCTTTACGTCGTCCCCTCTCCCTTGTGCGCCTGCCCTCCATATTCTGGTTTTGCAGTGCGCTGACCCACCCTCATCCTCACAGTGACACGCCCGTTCGCGTAACAACCTCGGGGAATGCCTCACTGTTCCACGGAGTCCCCGACTGGGTCTATGAGGAGGAGGTCTTCTCGGCTGACTACGCACTCTGGTGGGCGCCGGACTCATCCAAGCTTGCGTTCCTTGCGTTCGACGAGACCGCCGTGGACGAGTACTCATTCCCGATCTACAACCCGACCGAAGACGCGCATGCAGTCATACCGTATCCCAGCTCCGTCGTCATGAAGTATCCGAAGCCGGGGTATAGCAACCCATCTGTGTCCGTGCATGTTTTCGAGCTCAGGACGTATCTGAGCAGCGTGCGCCATGCGGGTGGAAGCGCAAACGTCAACACGACCGTGCTTGCACAGCAGGCAACCGTCGAACTCGATTGGGAGGATCGCATTGCGAAGGAGAACAGCGTCATTGCGGAGGTGGCGTGGGTGGGCGGCGACGCGCTGCTCGTCAAGGAGGTCACGCGCGCCGCCGAGGACGGGCACGTCGTGTATTTCGACCTGGCCCACGAGGCCGGGCGGGTGGGCAGGTCTGTCAGGAGACTGGGCAAGGATGGCGAGCAGGGCGACGATGGGTGGATCGACGCGGTACGTCACTGTGCTTACTCTGCTCAGCGGCACGCGCGCAGATGCTTATTGACTCGCGTGTGGATGCAATGTACAGATGCAGGCGATTTATCCCATCGACGCCGCGCTCTCGCCGGGCGGCGTGCCGGCGTATTTGGACATCGTCCCGACGCCGGAGGGGTACAACCATATCGCGCTCTTCAGCCCTGCGAACGCTACCACGCCTCTGTTCCTGACGTATGGCGAGTGGGAGGTAACGAGCGAGATCCTTGCCGTTGACGTCAACCTGGGTGTCGTGTACGTCTATGTGCTCTCTCATTGTGAGCCAGTCAACATTGAGCTTATTTTATCCGCTTGCGGTACAGGTACTTCCAAGCGGCGAACCCGTCATCCACGCAGCGTCATATCTACTCAGTTCAGCTTCCAGACCTGGAAAATGCGGAGCGCGTGGCGCCGAGCTCGCTGACAGACATTTCCAGCCCTGGGTACTATGACGCGAGCTTCTCGCCGCAGGGCGCCTTCTACCTGCTCAGCTACCGCGGGCCGCATCCGCCATGGCAGCGCATCATCCATGTCGGTCACGACGGTACGTGTCCCCCACGCCTGTTGCCGAAACGCATCTTGACCCTCCGCCTCTCGGCACCCTACCCAGATTTCGAGTACGTCGTGAGCGAGAACCCGCAGCTGAACGCGACGCTAGCGACGTACGATCTGCCGCTCGTGACGCACTCGTCGCTCGAGTCGGACGGGTACACGCTGAATGTGCTCGAGATGCGCCCGCCGCGGATGGACGACTCGGGGCGCACCAAGTATCCCGTCCTCTTCCGCGTGTACGGCGGGCCCGGCTCGCAGATGGTCGACGTGCGCTTCCAGCACGACTGGCACGACTACGTCGTGTCCGAGCTCCAGTACATCGTCGTCGTCGTCGACGGCCGCGGGACGGGCTTCAAGGGCCGCAAGCTCCGGAACCCCGTCAAGAATAATTTGGGAAGGTGGGAGACGCGCGACCAGGTCAATGCGGCGAAGGCGTGGGCCGCGAAGGAGTATGTCGACCCGAAGCGGATCGGGATCTGGGGGTGGAGCTATGGCGGGTTCATGAGCTCGAAGGTGCTCGAGGCGGACGCGGGGGTGCATTCGCTTGCTGTTGCCGTCGCTGTCAGTATGCACCGTCGTAGTTCTTGGAGATTTCCTGCTGATGTGGGCCCACTTTTATAGCCCGTGACGAGCTGGAGGTTGTATGGTCAGTCACGTCTTGTCTTTGCTCTCCCGACGTCCTCTCAAAAGTTTCCACAGACTCTATCTACACGGAGCGGTACATGAACCTCCCCGCGGCGAACCCGAGCGGGTACGTGACGGCATCGATCTCGAACGTGACCGGGTTCCAGCACGCCGACTTCCTGCTCATGCACGGCTCGGGGGACGACAACGTGCACTACGCGAACTCGGCGCACCTGCTCGATATGTTCACTGCCGAGGGCGTGCGCAACTTCCGCTTCCGGATGTTCACCGACAGCGACCACGGCATCTACCGCCGCGGCGCGAACAGGGAGGTGTACGAGTGGATGACGGCGTTCCTCTTCGAGAAGTGGGGCAAGGGCGCGAAGCGGCGGGCGTGGTGACCGTGCCGGTGCGTGCGGCGCTGGTTTCGTATACTTTAGGGATCTATGTGGAGGTGGTCTAGACTTGGAATCATCGTCGCAGCGTTTCGCGCAAGCGCAAGCTCCGGCGCGAGAAAAGGCAAGCGAAGCTTCGTGTCGGGCCATTAGAACCGCGCGTTTCGTTTCGCGTAGGCTATCGCATTGGTCCCCGCGCAGTTGGGTGTCTAAGTGCTATCTCCGGTCTCTCCTTACACCCACGGTCGAGGGAGGGAATATCTCTACATCCAAGAGTTAAGGTACCCTTCAACGTAGCCATCGCTATCGCATCCGGCGGACTCACCTTCAATGCTCGACCCCACACTCGTGGCCCAACTCCGAGTAGGGCTGTCATATACGTATCAGGAAACATAGGCCTCGTACAAGTCTGAAGCCGGTTCGTCTCCGTCTTGGTATGGGTACTAACGCGCATGACCACCTCAATTCTGATCGGCCTTAGAACATACTGCGCCGTAGCAAGCTCACCCACCATTCATCTTCGTGATTGATTTACGGCAATGAGGTTCTGACGGTGAGTATTTTGAGTATTTCTCAACTACTAATGATATTGATATCTTACCCAGACCCTTTATAGTGACCACTTCGACAAGAGCTCGAGGAGGCCAGGGGTACGCTCCATCGGATAAGCCACCCACGAGTTTCTCTGGCGTTGAGTAACGGAGGACGAAACTGGAAGGGGCCTACCTCGTGAGGCCGGTTTCTCTTCCGCTGACTGGGCTGACTAACGGATGTGGGAAGCGCGTTCCGTGGTCGCCGTCTGCAATTCCCGATCGCACTAAATATGCGGCGTGGTCACGCTTTTCCCAGGAACCTTGGCCCGGCTGTACGTGCATGCATGCCAACGAGGCTGACCCACCGTCCATCCGATTTCTCTCAGGCGGCCATGAGAGCTGAGGTTACGTGTGAGCTACGAACGTGGTTAGGCAGCACATATAAGGGCACTGGGTACTGAGTAGAGCCCTATACCATCGTTGGTCTCCTCCCGCTCCCAGCCAGTCCTCTGCTTTTCAATTTCACGTTCTCAATATGCCCTCGTACGCAGTCGTAGGAGCTTCCCGTGGTATTGGCCTCGAGTACATCCGCCAGCTGGTGAGACTCGGCCTCCTCGCGATTCTGGATGTGCGACTGAATATCACCCCGTTCATCTAGGCTAGTAGATCCGATACGGTGGTGTTCGCCGTCGTCAGAAATCCGGCAGGATCGACGCACCTGAAGGATGTTGCTTCGAGCTTGAAGAACGTCCACATAATCCAAGGGGATGTAGTAGACTATAACAGCCTTGAAGTGAGTCTCCGTTCCTGCTGCTTAGCTGATTCTGCAGCTGACGACGCGCCATTCCATCAAGCGCGCTGCGAAACAGGTTTCTGAGATTACTGGCGGAAAGCTGGACTACTTGATTCATAATGCTGCCAACTTGGACGTGAAGACCGTGTACAAGGGCTTCGACGATTAGTATGTGACCCCTTCGTCAGGGAATGTGCCCCACAGACTCACGCCGGACCGTCAGTTCAGACATGGAAGAGCTCGATACTGCCTTGATTTCTGCGGTATGTTTTTCGGTGGATCGTCGTCACTTCCAGCTCCAGCTCATTCGAGTGCCTTTCCCCCGCAGTACAAGGTCAACAGCCTCGGCCCGATCCACGCCATCACCGCCTTCCTTCCCCTCCTCCGCGCGTCCGACGCCAAGAAAATTATCGTCATCGGTTCCGGCGCCGGAGATCCTAAGTCCAACCTAGCTCTTCGCCTCCAGCACATGGTCGCATACGGCATGACCAAGGCCGCGGCACTCCTCGCCGCCACCAAGTTTGCCGTCAAGCTCCAAGACGAGGGTTTCGTCGTCGTTACGCTGAGCCCGGGGATGGTGGACTGCTCCGCCACGGCTGGCGCCGACAGTGCGTCGTCCATCGTTTTCATAGACTTTGCCTTTGCGCTGAAATGAGGACTGTTCACAGGCGAGGCGTTGGCTCAAAGTCTGAAGGACTTCTCAACTTCGGTGAAGAACGACACTGGGATCGCAATGACGCCGCAAGCTCCTGAAGCGTCGGTCGGAGCACAGTTGAAGGTCATCGACAGCCTTGATGCGTCGCACAACGGATTGTTCTTGCAGCACACTGGTGGCGAATATGGCGCTCGCAGCTAAGCATTTTCCTGCAATTGTGTAGCATGAGATGGTGTACGAGAGCGTGTGAGACATGCGAATGGGAGATGTATACATGCATTTGCCATGTTATTACCATACGTGACAAGGCGAAGCTACACTCGTGGACTCGGAGTCGGAGGAGCACACGCTCATGGACCATGGTTCATCGTCCCAGTTTTTCACTGTCGGACACGTACATAGCTGAAGGGAATATTCAGCCTTCTCGATAGGGCGGGATGAGAGAAACGACGCGACTGCTCCGGAGATCTAAAGTTGATGGCAAAGTAGCACGAAAGAATTTATGTACAGCCCGACTCAGGATCCTCCAAATCAAACGTGCTACGCCAATTCTTCCCGTCCCGCTGGTATATTTATCAGGCCAACCTCGGCCTCGTGCTCCTGCGTCAAGTTTGCATCGTGGGAGGTTGCTTCGTCCAGGTGCACTATGTCCTCTTCCGCGGCTGCCGAGTCCACGAAGTGTAGTCCAGTATGGACCTCAGTCCCAATTGATGAAATGAATGCAGGGAGCCTCCCATTGCTACTCGGTCCTAGGTGGGAGGTGGATGCGGCGAAGTTGAGCGACGGGATTGCCGATGGGCATGATAGAGAAGTTGCTGTGCGGTTAGCTCGGTGTAGGGCGAGGAGGAAATGGCAGGTCAGGACCGAGGTCATTCTTGCGTAAATGGTTAAGGGGGGTGAGAGATAGGAAGAAGAGGGACTGACGTACGGAGCGGTAAAAACAGTGGCAAAATTCCCAGCAGAGAGCACGGAATGGCTGATGTTAGAGTAATCAAAATGGAATGGGCTAACGCCGAGATGGCATAAAAACTGCCAAGGAGACTTTACCTGGGAAATAATCATAGAGAGAATGTACATTGCCGTCACGATCCTGGTGTTGGGTTTATTATATTTTGTAAAGGCAGCCTGCGCAGCGACTCACATGAAATATGTGCTCCCTGTAGCATCCCGAATGGCATGAGCGAGGGGCGTCACAGGGGAATTCAGGCATGTGCACGACTCTGTATGATGTATACGTCTTGGACCAGGTTACAAACAGGATTAAGAGTTCTCCGGCAATGTTCAAGACTTTGGTAGCAAGGTTTACTGAAAAGATTTAGTAACTTGCTAGTAGTCAAATACCTAGTACTCAACACATACATCTATATGTCGACGGAATGATTAATACGAACCGAGTGAATGCACTCAAGAAGACTTCAAATTCTTACCGGTTTGCCAATCTTGCAGATATCATGTTTTGAACGACGCCACAGTTGAAAGGACTTGGTGGCACTCCGACCCTGACCATTGCATTCAAGGCCTATCTCAAGCATTCAAAGTTATCAGGGTAATGGATATTTTCAATTGTGGACGGCCAACGCACCACCGCAACAAAATTAGACCCAAATAGGAGAACAAATGAGAGAATCGCTATGATCTTGCTGTTCTGAGAAACCGCGTAGACACGGATGGCCGAGAAGACTGAGAGAAATAGTGAGATACGGTAACACCAACTGCATAAGGTTCGTTGGGCTTGCCTGCTGTAGACAGTGCAACCACCACACCCATCGCGGTTTGAAGGTGCAGGTTGGCTTGACAGCTACAGTTCTCATGCATGAGAATACAAGACGCATTGTGCTGCGGCACATAGGAACGTACACCTGGGTTTGTCATGGTCAGTGACCTATCGGACAGGTTCTTCCGGAGAATACATACCATAAGGGACATCGGGTACGCCGACTGCAGCAAGAGGATGACCAGGAATATCATTGAATAGCGACTCAACCCGTATAGAAGCGCTGCAGCATTCAGCCTGTGGTCCTTGCGAGATGTCCAAAAGCAGCGAATTTCTTCGTCCCAGTTGATAAGCCAGTCATAACTGACGAATGCTATATTCACACAGTCAGACAGTTTTTAGAACAACGACAATTTGACAGACCAAGTGCGGCGACGGTGCAGTACTCCGACGTCAGTCTGATTGAGATGTAGAGGCAACAAAGGATGTGTCGTGAGCATGCAAAGAGCGGCAAACCATCACATGGGAACGACTCACAAAGCTGACACGATGTCGATCAGGGCTTTCTGTGAGTATATGGCACTAGGTACCGTTGCACTCGATGAAGGAGGGCTTGAGCGACCACCAGACAGACATCCTTTGGGGCCTTATGAGACGAGTATCTTCAGATGATCTCAAGGTTAAGATAATGTTGCAGGGATTGTAGACGGCCATGTGCGTGGCTTCCAACCATCATGATGAAGTTACGGCTGAAACAAGAATCCCTCATACATGAACTGGTCGCTGCTCAATAGGGCTGCGCTCCTCTTCCTCCCCATCTTTACATCTGCGAGCTTCTTCTCGATGCAGGTGTTATAGCTTGAGCAGGAAGACCATGCATCCCAGGGATAAGACACCACAGGTCTTGGTGCGATGCGCAAAAGCCATGCTGGTTGGCCAACAGTATCAGCAATGAGGGTCCCCAACTTGAACGCTACAACCACCTCCTTGAATTTGGATCCGCGTCGCATGCCCGACTACTCTGAATCCTGTGCGGTTCTGATAATCAGTGTTTTATTAGCCAACAATGACAGTGTTCAATAGAAGGGATAAGAAAATTCATTCCCGAATAGAAGGGCCGCGAGCAGTGTTGGAAACACCTCGTCCTATCTCCGCAAAGATGATACCGGCATCCACTCGCAAAAGAAGCGGTGCACAACTCCGAGTGCCTACATGGAGATGCCCACTAGAGATGAGATCCTTGCATGCAGTGCGACAACCTAGCCGTGCGGTAGTCACTCGAACAGCGCCAAGAACAGCAACTTCGGGCTCAGTCCACCGGATCTTTCGACAGTTTCTGTTCGATGGAAATGTGTCTTGTCAGTGCTTTCATGGAGCTATCATAATCCTCTTGTGTCTTCTTCTATTCATGGGACACCTCAGTCATTAACAGAACTGTTTCATCTGAGAAGGGCACGCACCCTGTATTGTGGGCCAACTTCTATACTGTAGGAGTGGACAATAAGTGAAAATATACGACATACGTATCAAGGACCATCCCAGACATTGTATGCAATTGGCCCACTAGAGGACTGCTCGCAACCTGTAACGTCTGGGACAAAGGTATAGCTATATCACTGTCATCCTGCATACTTATAGTTTCAGTCTCGAGCGCCGAGTCCCAGCCTTCAGGTCGTGACCAGCCGCTCTACGGAGGGAGCCCTAAAATACGGAGGCAGATATGTAAGGCGCAAGGAGCTGAAAGCTGTGGAGAGACATGCGCGGCGACGCCACAGCAGTACAGGCACCCCAGAAAGGCGAGTAGTTACTAGAGACGAGAGAGATCCTCATGCTGCGAGTGCGCCCACCACGGTGTGTCCAATCCAATGGCCCGTGCGAAATTGCAAGGAGATGCTTGGGGGGCGATGCGCAGGTTAAGAACTCTGACATCTATATGAGAAGTCAACACCGGAACATAGCGAGGAGACATAGCAGCCGACGATGGCAGGCCCAGATTGCTGGGATGGGCTGGAGCAGACGAGAAGAGATCCGATCACGGCAGGGATGGAAGCTAGGAAGGGTGCGGGAGAACATCGTCGCAAAGAATTCGAGGGCAAGGTCAGCACTGGTCAAGAGCAGCAACACAGAGTGTTTCGGGTGCGGATAGAATACGGGAGTGTCTTGACATATCGCTGCCGTCTGATGTGACATAGTATTGGATCCTTGGACCGCGATGAGAAACGTCTGCGGAACGAATGGCACCTAGGCGACTGAAATAGATGGCAAGCTGTGTGATGGAAGTCATAGAAAAATCACGAAGTGCTCCATACCAAACCACAACGAGCAGCTCTGGAAAACCATCCATGTCTGGAAGAGATGTATGGGCGAGCCTACGGATGGAGATGAGATCGTCCTAATGTCCTGATGGGCTTAAAGTGGGCGGTGAGACCATGCCATCACAAAAATAATGTATCCGTTTCTCCGAGGCTCTGCATCAGATGATAATCGCGGCGGGCACAAGGACATATTGCGGGCAGAATCAATTCAAGCGAGATTGTGAGAATTGGAAACACATCCGACAACCTCACATCCGCCCATTCACAGCCGGAACTATGCATAAACAGTAAGACGGTCCATGTGATGCCCCAGCCATCGACGGAGGGTGCAGGATCGGAGAAAAGCGCCGCCACGCACCG
>JAKLMY010000383.1:0-24723 GCA_022814645.1 Ganoderma meredithae | reverse complement strand
GACGAAACAGGCTGCGGTAGGGTTCTTTACCCACCGCCTGTCTGCCAACTTCGCCCCAGCGCTCGCTTGTTCGCGCCACCACCCTAACCCTAACCCTACAACACAGATCATCAGGTCAAAAACATGCTAGAACATGGGCAATATATTTGCAAGGCAATGATCAAGTTCTAGTATACACCCAATGTGCGTCAAATGCTATCTCTAAACAAGCTGACACATCGACGTCAACTTAAACATGCTGCCATTGCGCTGTACATGCTGGGGTTGAGTTGAGCAAGCCCAAAGCGCATAGAAAGCCAAGTTTGACAGCTGCCTCAACTGCCACGATAGTATCCCGTCGGGACAAACGGCATCGGGGTCAAGACGGCGCTGCGCAGCTTGTTCCTGACATCCACCTCGACGGCGGTATCCTTCTTGTGCCACCTACTCTTGACATATGCCATCGCGATGTTCTTCCCCAGAGAGGGCGAGGGGATTCCCGATGTGACCGTGCCTTCAGAAGTAACGATGTGAGCGCGGAATGCACCGGGACAACGAGAAGCTACACACCGATCTGCTCGCCACCAGATGGCACAAATATCTTCGCGCCCTCTACGAGTATGGGGCGTAATAAGTAAGCCGTCGAGACCAGCACGAACACGTCAACATATAAAAGTAGGTTCACTCACGCCGAGCAGGAGCGCCATCGACCAGCAACCCGACTCTTCTCCTGGGGGGACCCTCTTTCAGGTGCTTCCTCACGCCCTCCGCACCGATGAAGTCGCCAGTCTCCCGCCGGTCCTTCCCTACAACGATGTATTCAGCCAACGAAGTGGAGTCCCAGCCTGAGCGCGTCGTACCAATAACCCATGTCAACCCCGCTTCCACGGGAGTCGTATCCTCGTCAAGATCCTGTCCATACAAGCACATGCCGGCCTCGAGACGTAAGCTGTCCCGCGCTCCGAGGCCGGTGAGTTGGACCGGAGACTTGGAGAGGAGCTGGGCGACCTCGACCGTTTGCGAAGGTGGTATCGAAATCTAGCGGACACCGCGCGAAGCCATTTAGCAATAAAGGAATACGAGAAACGAGAATCAGACGCGATGTATGCGCACCTCGAAACCGTCCTCGCCCGTGTATCCACCTCGCGCAACGTGGAGTTTGAAGCCCTGGATGGGAACGAAGGCGCTCTTCCCGAACGTCAGCCCGCGCAGGTTGAATGACGTCAACTCCTGCAAGTACTGCGCCGCCTTGGGCCCTGAGGCGGTCTCCTACCTCAGCAAGACGTACTTGGAAGATAGTGAGGAGACGCACCTTGCAAGGCGAGCAGGCCCCAGTCCTGGAGGACCTCGTGCTCGACCTTGCCCTCGGCCTTGGCCTTCTCTCCCGCGTTCCACTCCTCCAACTTTTGCTTGAACCACGCGAGGTCGCGGTCGCGGCGGCCGGCATTGGTGACGACGTAGAAGGCGTCGTGCGCGTGCTTGGTGATGATGGTGTCGTCGATGATGCCCCCGCGCTCGTTGAGGAGGACGGACAGTGTTGAACTGTAAGGGGCGAGGGAGTGGAGGGAGGACGGGGTGAGCCATTCGAGGAAGGCGGTAGCAGTAGGGCCGCGGAAACTGCAGGCGAAGGTGAATAGAGGACGGGGAGGAGCGGAGACGGAGTGCGTACTTTGACTGGACCATGTGCCCTACATCGAACAAGCCGACAGATTTGCGGACATGATGGTGGCTGGCGACTGGTCGATATCCGACGAGGTGAGGGGACGAGGATAAGGAATTTGACGTGAAAGAGACGTACCTGCGCCAACGCTGCCGTAGGAGAGCGGCATAGAGTAACCAGCGAAGGGTACCATCTTCGCGCCATTCGAAACATGGAAGTCGTACAAGCCCGTCTTACTGAGCTACGTCGGGATCGATCAGCATAACACGGAACGTGCGTGCAGCAGCGAAAAGGACATACCGGAGCATCTGCTGAAGTGGCCATGCATCGCGCACTCGCGACTCGACAGCCAGCGCGCACGACCGACGCGCGCGAGCGCCAGAGGACAGTCCTGGAAACGAGAACGGCAGCCATGAAAGAGGGGGAGACGGAGAGGCGGTGGCACTGGAAGGAAGAAAACTGGCGCGAGGCCGGGGCGCGGACGCCATTTGGAACGAGCGGAGAGCCGACGCGACGCCCAGAGACGTAAAGCAGGCGTCTATCTTATCTCTTGGCTACATACTTTGTATATCGACGCGCGGGCCGACGTGGCAGGCGACGCTTGTTTCGCGACACGATGTGGCATCCAAAAGCTCTGTCCCTCACCGCCATCCACACCGGGGCCGCCTGCGGCCATCCTTTCATTTCTTCTCCTCCTCCTTCGTCCATGCCGACCTGACTGCACAAGCTCTCTCATCATTCAACTCGGATTTGACCATGGATACTTCAACATTCCTTTACGGTGGAATTGGCTTTCTTGCCGCCACCCTCGGCACGGTACATCCCTCATGATCCTTCATGTCATACTTGCTTTGGGCCTACGTTAGTGGCCGGAAGGGTGGTACACGGACGGCGCGCTGTGATGAGGACCAGATCATCCTTGTTCTAAGACTTGTGGGCCGCTTGCTTGCGAGTGCGCGCCGCGAGGTTGACGAACTTACACGGTCAGGCCGACTTTCGTCGCCGTCCTGAGCGCGTCGTTCCATGGACCATTGTCCGATCATCTTGACCTTGCATCCACGCTGACGGCATTCCGAACCCCACAGGCGTACACCCTCCTCGTCGTCTGGTCACCGAACCTCATCGTCCCCAGATCGTCCGAAAAGACATACCGCTCCGCCCGCAAACCCTCTGCCCGTCTCCCTCTCGGTTCTGTCGGCGACTCTCCTTCAGTAGACCTCACCGTCGTCATCCCCGCATACAACGAGACCGAACGGCTGCCGACCATGTTCTCCACCACCCTCGCCCACCTAGAATCCACCCGCTCGTCGCGCTCCTACGAGGTGCTCATCGTCGACGACGGCTCGCGCGACGGCACCGCCGACCTCGCGCTCAAGCTGGGCGCACAGTACTCGCAAAGCGAGGTCCGCGTCGTCGTCCTCGAGAAGAACGTGGGCAAGGGGGGTGCAGTGCGGCATGGGATGCTGCACGGGCGGGGGAAGCGGCTGCTCATGGTCGACGCGGACGGCGCGAGTCGGTTCGAGGACCTAGAAGCGCTGTGGAAGGCCATGGACGAGATCTCGCCCAAAGGCGAGGCGGCGGTCGTCGTCGGCAGCCGCGCGCACCTGGTGAAGACCGAGGCGGTCGTGAAGGTTCGTGTCGCCGTTCTCGCCGCAGCAGCGTTGTATTGAGGGTTTTGCTCGTCTCTGTGCCCGTAGCGGTCGTTCGTCCGGAACGTGCTCATGTATGGGCTGCACACGATCCTGCGCATCGTCGGGGTGGGCCACATCCGGGACACGCAGTGCGGGTTCAAGCTGTTCTCACGGCGGGCGGCGCAGCAGATTTTTCCGTACCAACACTTGGCGACGTGGATTTTCGACGTGGAGCTGCTGCTGCTGGCGAAGGAACGCGGGATGGCGGTGGCCGAGGTGCCCATCGAGTGGCACGAGGTGTCGGGAAGCAAGCTGCACGTGCTGGCGGACTCGCTGCAGATGCTGCGCGACCTGATCATCCTGCGGGCGAACTTGCTTCTCGGACGGTGGAAGCTGCCTCCGGCGAGGGCACGGGAGAACGGCAGGGGGAGATAGCCAAGTTACAGCGGCCTTGCATGTGATAGAGAGAGGTCTATGTATGCCAGTGGACGGCGTGCTTGATTGTAAGCTACTCCTCGACGGAAGAGACGTGCGATTGTGCGAGATGATAGGTGGGCCTTATCGCCCGGGGGACAAAGGTATTTGTATTTGAGTTGTGTCATGAGAGGAGAGTGTGGACATGTTCCCAGGGGAGATGAGAGCGGGCCTAGACTGTGGCCTGGCGCGGGCGGTGATACATCGAGAAACAGTCATAAGTACGTCAAACAGCACAGAGAACCACGCTCAGGGTTCATGACGCGCCTCGTATGACGCCTTTGGCTGCACAAGTGTTCCCCGGATTGACCGACATGGCCAGAGACTGGCAGACTGGGACGGATGCGGCAAGCCTGTGGCAGTGGTTTGCCGAGGGCTGAGACGGCGTTAACTCCGTTAATGTCGGAGCCGGCATCTAAGGGGAAGAGGGAGGTGGCTGTGATTGGACGAAATTGACCGGGGCGCGAGGATTGGGCAGTCACTCTGGCTTGCGATTGGCCGCAGCTGCCCGTCCAATTGCCGTGCGGTCTGGGCTCTCCGGCATAACCACCCAAGGCTCGAGGCCGCGGCGGGCCCAGGTGGACAGGCACGGCTACGAACGGTTGAGAAGCTGACGGGGTTGCATGGCGAGTCGGAGCAGTGGGATAGGAGATGGGGACCGGTGGGAAGAGGGCAGAAGAGTGCGGAGATGAGAGGGGCGGTTGAGAAGGCAGCGGATGAGCATCTCGGTTGCGGACGAGTCGGGGTCGGACTCGGGATTGGGCGGTGATGGTGAGGGACGTCGCAGACCGGGCCCGATATGGGAAGGAGTGGCCGGGCTGGGCGTGGTCGGGGACGATGCCGATGGGGGACGGAAGCTGGGAATGGACCATGGCCAGGATTTGGACGGCCAAGGCCTCTGAGCTAAGCCTGGCCTGGACTCGACGTCGCCCATCGAACGCAGTCTGGCTGTGAGCCCCCCTGGAATATATACGCTTGCCGTCCCTCTCTGCTCCTCCGCATGCCCGCTCGCCCTCTCTCCTCACAGTCCGCCTGACATGCTCGCCTTCATGGCCCCGCCCATCCCCCTCCTCCCCGCCCCCGCCCCCGCCCCCGTCCATCCCCGCGCTCTCAAACGTCCCCGCGGCCTCTGGAAACAGCGACGCCTCGAAGCGGTCCAGGCCCCTCGCTCCCCCTGGCCCCTAAAGGAAACCCTCTCCCACGACTGGCGCCCCCTCCGGCTGTCCTCCGGCTCCCCGCGCCCGAGCCACTCGCCCTCCCCGACTCTCGTCCACCTCCGCTCGCCCTCTGCCTCCTCCCGCAGGTCCCTCACCCCCGACCAAGACCCGGACGACGACCCGGCCCTCGGAAAAGACGACGCTCGCAGCGTCGACTCCGCGCCCTCCAAACGCAGGCGCATCTCAGGCCACTTTGCGTCCGACTCGGAGCTCACGCCCTCGCCGACCGCCGGATCCGCCCACGCCTGCGAATCTATAACCTCTCCGTCCCTCCTTCCCTCCCATGCCACCGTCCTCCTTCCTCCTCGCCGCTCCCCTCCTCCCGTCCGCTCCATGTCGCCCCAACTCATCGCGCGCTCCGTCTCAGACGCAACATCGGCTTCCAATGCCTCCTCTCTCTCCGCAAAATCAAGGCACCGCCAGCTCTCTCTAGACACTCCCGCCCGCTCCGCCGATTTCGAGGACTGGGAGAACCTCAAGGAGCTCTTTGCCCGAGCTGCCGACCGCTATGACGGTGTGTCTCTCCGCTCGCCTCTTCCCCCGTCTTCCCCCCTTCTTCCTCCTTCACACGCGCTGTCCCCCCATCCCTTGGACTTGCTCGATTGCATCCGCGCATGCTGATCCTCCCCTTCCCTTTCCCCCAGCCGACGAATTTCCAGAGGCCGTTCCCCTTCTTCGCGCCGTCATACGCGAATGTCATCGCTTCCTTATCGACCATCCAGACCCCTCCGTCGTCTACGCAGATCCAAGACCAAACCGTTCTAGCCATTCCCCAGAGGCCATCACCCCCACCGAAGAGCGTCTCCACCGGGATTGGGACTCTGACATGGATACCCCCAGTGTCGCCAGCTGGTCTTCTCGTAGACGCACCAGCATGGCCGTCATCTCGTCTCGGTACGTTGCCTGTTCACTTCACCCCGAAAACGTCACATTGTGCGCCCCTCACGTCCGCTCACCCTGATCCCTGTCATTTGGTTTGATAGACACACGGAGCTTCCCACTGCCTTTCATGCCATCTTTGGTACCACCCTCTTCCTCATGGGAAACCTCGTCTCACAGGACCCCTCGATCGTGCTTCCCGACGAACCCGACGCCCCTTCGACGTACTGGCTCGCAGCGCTCGACGTCTTCGAGACTGGTGAGAACTTACCGAGCCGGATAGGCGGAAACGGCCTCGATACGACCGAGGACTGGCGTATGGCCATCGTCTGGGGAAGGACTCTCGTCTGTCTTGCAGATGAGAAGGTCACCCACAACATGAAGGTGGCCAGGGAACAAGCCAAGGCGTCCTCCGCGGCGTCCGGCGACTTCTGCTACTATCCCATGGGCTCGGCGTTCCCCATTTCTGAGCCGCACTGGCCCCCATCATCTCCGTTCCACGCTATCGCGCAGTTCCGTCCGCCCGTCACCCGCCGCATGAGCTTATACTCGGCCTCCGCGCACGATATCATGGTCCTCGCCATGGATCAGTTCTCGCGTGGCATTTTCCACATGCCCCACCCCCACTACTCGCATGCGCACAACCCAACCTTCGTACACACTCCAGGCATATCGGTCAGCGCGTGCCAGAACTCGAATTATTTCTCGTCCGCGTCTGCGCCGCCTTCGCACTATGCCTCGCCCTACGTGCCATCCTCAGACCCACTCGTGTCTTTCTCGCGACCCAAGGAGCTATTCACGATAGCTTCTGAAGTACTAGGCGTCGCCGAGCGCCTGGTCTCCGGGACACATCGGCATTACTGGGCGTCGTGGGCGGACTCCGTCTTCAACCAGATGAAGAACGAGGCAGACATGGATGCCTGGCGCGCCCCGATCCTCTCCGCACGCGGCCGCTGCTGGCTCGTGATGGGTTCCGCACCTGTCGAAGAGATGGAAGCTGCGCTCGAAGCGGGTGACCTGGAAGTTCTGCACACGCCCGAGGCGGAGGAAGCGCGTGAAGGGCTCGCGATGGCGATCTCGTTCTTCGAGCGCGCCAAGGCGCAGGCGGCGGACACGATCATGCTGACGGCGGGCGCGGACCGCGCGGAGGGGCGCCCGAGCCCGAGGGACGACGTGTCACCGCTACTGGCGGAGGCGCTGCTCGTGCTCGCGAACTTGACGGCGGACGAGAACAAGCGCGAGGAGCTGTACTCGCGTGCGCAGGCGGAGGCGGGCGAGGACCTGAAGTTGGACCCCGTGGACGCGGCGGCTCGAACGTCCGAGGTCGACGCTGACGAGGCGATGGATACGTCGATGTGAGTCATGTCGGCGCTGGGGCTGTTTCTGCTTTCGCCGTGGGGCGCCGCTGCCCGCTGCGACGACGAGTCTCGACTGGTCTCGCCGCGCGCCTTTCGCTGGTAGCGACTCGCTCGGACGGCCTTGTGACTGGCTCCTCGGACCACCCTAGGACATTTCGATTGGACTGGGGGGCTTTTTACGATCGACATTAGCATTGTTATCATTATTTGCTCATCTCTGCGTTTTCGCGTCTTCTGGTACCGTAAGGCATAGCGTAATCTCGTCCACCACTGCTCCGATCTGTGGGCCCCATACCGTACCGTACACATCGCTCACATCCATACACGCACACCGCATTGGTTTTGCTGTCCTGCACTTCTCTGCACTTGTACAGTACTCACATATCATACATGCAGACTCATTTGTTCGCCAAGACTGTTTTACCTGTGTGCTCTTGCTTCGCGAACAGAGATTGTTTGCCACATGGCGCATGTCGGCGGGGACTGTCCAATGTGTGGTTTGTGTGTCGGCGGGTTCGCGAAGGGTGGCTGGACGAGGTTAGGGTTGCGATGCGGCGCGCTGATAGCCAGACAGGCCTCGCCCGCAGTGTCCACCTCTGCTACCCACCACGACCTCCCCCCATTTCTCTTCAGCCTTGCACCGCCGTCAGAGACGATACCCAGCACCAGCAGCAAGCGACCAGCCTGTGGATAGTCTTCGTCGGAACGCCATGTCTCGCTTTGTGCGTGCGTCGAAATACCGGTATGCAGGTCGTCATGTCAATCGCCCGCCATTGCCATTCCGCACTCACTCCCATTCCAAGCCACGTCTTTGGGCAGAACGGAAAGAAGGAGTACGGCTTTGACAATGTCAAAGTCACCAACAGCGCCTGGGACACCAACGTCATCTCCGCCTCCACCGTGCGTATCCGTCCATCCGCCTCTACCCCATTGCGCCGCTCAGATCCCCATTCTACTTCCCCGTTCATCGCTGCGATCTGCAGCGCTACGTCTCTCTCAACTGGAACTCGTCCGGCGGAGGCGCCTTCGCCATCCTTCCCCTCCCCTCCCCATTCGCCCCGCTTCCGACCGGCTTCCCCTCCAAACTCCCCGACCTCATCCCCCTCGCGCGCAGCCACACCGCCCCCGTCCTCGACACAGACTGGTCCCCGTTCAACGACTCCGTCGTCGCCTCCGCCGGTGAGGATGGCAAGGCCATGATCTGGAAGGTCGAGTCCTCCATCTTCGAGGGCTGGGGCCAGGACGGCTGGGAGCCCCAGGACTTCGACCCCGTCGCCCGCATCGACGTCTCCCCGCGCCGCGTCGGACACGTCCTCTTCCACCCCACCGCGAACAACGTCCTCGCGACATCGACCGGCGACCACGTCGTCAAGCTCTGGGACCTCGCCAACCCCGAGAGCGCCAAGTCCGTGCTTGGCGGCCACGGCGACGCCATCCAGAGCCTCGCGTTCAACCCGTGGGGCACGACCCTCGTCACGACGTGCAGAGATAGGAAGATCCGCTTGTTTGACCCGCGTGCGGGCGGCGACCCCGTGCGCGTAGGCGAGGGCCACGGTGGCATCAAGGTGCGTGGTCGCGTGCGGCAGTCTCATGCGATAATCTGTATATATTCCTATTGTGCAGGGCGCGCGCGTCGTCTGGATGGGCGACAAGGACCGCATCGCGACGACGGGCTTCAGCAAGATGAGCGACCGGCAGGTCGCGCTGTGGGAGACCGGCGGCCTGGGGAATGTCAAGACGATCACCATCGACCAGACGTCTGGGGTCTTGATGCCGTTCTGGACTGACAACAACATCTTATATCTTGGTGGGTTTGGCTCATAGGCCATTGAGGCAATGTAACGCGTACTGATCGCTTCTTTAGCGGGCAAGGGCGACGGTAACATCCGATACTACGAGTACGAGAACGACAACCTCTTCATGCTCACGGAGTACAAGTCGTCGGACCCCCAGCGTGGCATGTGCTTCCTCCCCCGTCGCGGTCTCAGCGTGTCGGATTGCGAGATTGCGCGCGGTCTCAAGGTCGCAGCCAGCTCGATCGAAGCTATTGCCTTCATCGTTCCCCGAAAAGTACGTCGGCACAGTCCCGTACACCACCGCATATACTAAGCGTCACGCAGTCGGACTCCTTCCAATCCGACATCTTCCCTCCCGCTCCCTCCGCTGAGCCCGCGCTCTCTGCTGCGGAATTCTTCTCTGGCAAGAGCGCGGCGCCCAAGCTTGTCTCACTCGAAGACGGCTCGATTTCTGCTGGCTCTGCTCCCATTTCCATTCCTGCCCCCACCAAAACCACTTCTGCGCCACCGCCTGTTGCAGCGCCCGCACCAGCCCCGGTCGTCCGACTAGACCCTGAGCCCTCGCCCGTCGCTGCGCCTCGCATGGAGCCTACACGTTCACTATCCGTCTCGCAGGATGTAAGTCGTAGAGTCGTGTTACTGTGGATTATCATGCTAATGCGCTCCGTCGTCGAAAGGACTCTCAGGTCGCTGCGCTGAAGGAGGAGAACGCGCGGCTGACCGCGGAGCTGCGTGACGCGCGCGCGCAAATCCGCAACCTGGAGCTCCAGGTTGAGACCGTCCGCACGAACGCACGCAAAGCGGCTGCCCTCCTCGACAGCTGAGCGTCGAGCGGAGGAAGGTGCTTCATATTGAAGGGTCGCGGTTCGCTGTGTGCTTATATCCCTTGGAACGGACGGTGCGCTGGTGTAGATTACTGAAACCACAATAACCCATCTTCGTGTATGAGAGTAACGGATCGGGTGGGATGCGGCGAGTCCTGATTGGACGACTGACTTGTTGGTATTCTGTGACGACAGCGGGACAAGTCTTCGAATGGCTGTCGTCTGGATTGTCTTTCTAGATTGCCACATTATGGTGGCTGCCGATCAGCAGGAGCAAATACAAGGTCTACTAGCTATTAAGGCAAGAAATAGCATCTAAACAACGCATTGTCGTTGAAACGACCAACTGATCTATGAGAATCTAAAGTGCGAGTCTACAATTGCGATCCACCTTCACGCCGTTGGCGCAGGAACTCGTTCTGCATGACAAGCAGCAACGCGTACAACGCTTCCATACGCTGGAAAGTACGAGCGGTCAGCATCAAGCATCATTACGACACCAATGAATGCATGAGTATGCACGTACCGGCACATCCACCCCAGCCGCCCTTCCCATACGTACCACCTCACCCACGACGTGCTCGACCTCCATCGGCCGCCCGGCTTGGACGTCCATCAGCATGCTCGGCAGGTGCGTGCTGTCCGGGCGAGCGTGCAGGCACGCGGTGCTGGTCAGCGTCTTGATCGCGAGCTCGAGGTCGAGCCCCGGGACGGCCGCAGAGTCAGAGTCAGAGCTCGACGGGGGGTAGAGGACGGTGCCGAGATTGTACACCTCCGTGAGGGTGTCGTACAGGAACGGGATCGAATACAGCCCGATCGCCTCTGACGCATGGGGGATCGCCGCCGTCGCCTTCTCACTGGCAGATACGGATCCGTTGGCGGGAGGCGGGGGCTGCTGCTCTGAAGGGGCCGGGCCTGCGTACCCCGGGGCGAGGTGCGGGGGGCGGAAGACCTCGCGGAGGGAGAGGCGGGTGAGGGCGGAGGATGCGCCGAGGACGCCATTCCAGAGGTTCTTGGAGAACTTGATACGCTGGATCTCGTGCACAATCGTGGCCTCCGAGCCGCCCCGTGCGAGCATGTCGGCGAAGTCTGCGAGGAGCGCGGTCTCTCTCGGCGTGTTTTTTGCCGCGGGGGAGGTGGAGGGGGAGGGGGGACGGTAGACGCCAAGAGATACGCGGTCCTGCAGGGTGGGCGGGTGAGATGAGAGGCCAAGATGGGGTGCAGCGAGGCCGACGAGTGACTAGCACAGTACGCACGAATTCGTTGTGTTCGACGACGTTCTTGTCTAGGAGGCCGGTGCCGATCCAGACTGCGGTGCTGATGATCCGCGGCTCTTCGTGAGGTATAAGGTTCTTGAGGGCGTTATAGAGCGCGACTTCCACGTTAAGTCCATTCTGCATCAAGACATAGGTCGGTTGAGGATGCGTGTCGGCGTAGGGAGGAGACAGTAGGGGGTGGAGGAGGGCGGGCGTGGTTTGAATTTCGGGAATGGCCTTGGTGGTGAGGACGACGTGGGAGTAAGGGCGGTCCAGGGCATCCAATATGGTTGGGAACACTACAGGAAACGCGGCGGTCCCGTTAGATAAGGACTCGGGACGCGAAAGCCGCTGAGTGCGGCCGAGGAGTGGACGTACAGCGGTCGGGTCTCCACCCTTGATGGTCGCCGTACTTGCGGCTACGGAAGGTCATTCCGTTTGCTGTCAGCGTCGGAGAGTGCGTGTGGCGTGATTCAACGACGGCAGGTGGTCGCGCAGGATAGAGATTACTTGCCTTTGACTGCTTCATAGTTGCTGCGGGCGACGACGGTTACGCGTGCACGTCCGCTGTTCTTGAGAATCAGAGAATCTTGCAAGGATAGGTTAGCGGTCAGGCCCGGTGCGGCATGTACTACGGTCGTCCTGAGTTGGTAGTGAACGCACAAACGGCACCAACGGCCCCGAAGCCAACGAGCAGAACATCGTTGATTGGACGATGTGTGGCCATCTGAAGCTAGGGTCAGCGCGTAACCTGTAGCTCACAGAAATTTGGATGAAATATCCTGCTTTCTCGACTGAAGCAATACGTAGAAGACTTGCAGTCGAGGCTAGAGTCGGAGGCGAACGCGAACGACCGACGACGACATCGACGCAACTGTCCCGGCTTGCAAGGCCCGGATCGCTCCGGCAGGACTCGGATTCCGGTCACGGCCCGCGCACAACCCACGATATCTCGTCGCCGATGCGAATGACTTCTGGACCAAGATGAAGCCCATAAAAACATATTCTCATCCCCGTTTGCGTATTTAGGTCTCGCACATGCGATCGTCCGCGATTTTCCTCCGCCTCTTCGCAACGATGGCAACTCTCCCGGTTCCTCTCAATGTCCTCGCCCACCAGCAATCCGTCCTCGAACAACCCATCCAGGCAGAACCTGCCCCCCTTCCCGTCCCGAACCCTACAAAGTCCTTCTGGATCGACTCCACTCCGGACGCAAACCCCCTCGCCAAGCATGGCAGTCATGGTCCCCTCACACACGATGCTGATATCTGCATCGTGGGCTCCGGAATCACCGGGGTCTCCGCTGCCTACCACATATCTCGTCTCCTTGCTGACCAGCCTCCCTCCCATTCCCCACTCAAGGTTGTCATCCTCGAGGCCAGAGATTTCTGTGAGATGCAGCCCGTTCTTGTTCGATATTTGGCTCATCGACATCATTATCATTCGCCTAGGCTCTGGCGCTACCGGTATGTATCCAGCATGGCAAGGAAACACTATCAATTTTTGATTCGTATTTAGGGAGGAATGGCGGCCATCTCACACCCGCCGCCATCCACGACTTTGTCCACCATGCCGGACTGTACGGAATGGATGACGCCATCCGTGCCGTTGACCTCGAGCATCATACAGTCGCCGACATCGTCGACATTCTCAGCAACACAAGCAAAGCGAAAGAGACCGACTTGGTACAAGGCGGCCACGTCACCCTTCTCTTCACCCAGCCGGAAATTGAGCAAGCCAAGGCAGACTACGAGGCTGCAGCGGCCGCTGGAATCGACGTGTCTGACGTCCACTTCCTCACTCAAGACGAGGTGCAGAAGATGTACGGCGCGGCCTACCCGGCCGTCCGCATCCCGGGCCACAACGTCTGGCCGCTGAAGCTCATCACCCACTTGTTCAACCTCGCGAGCGAGACGGGTGCCAACTCGTCAACGTCCCAGCTAACTCTCCATACCAGCACGCCAGTCACCAATATTACGCCCTCCGACTCCCCGTCTCGCCGGTGGAATCTCACTACCCCGAGGGGATCTATCTCGTGCTCGTATGTCTTGCACGCGACGAATGCCTACGCGTCGCATCTCCTCCCCCACCTCAGTGGCCCCGCCGGAATCATCCCGACGCGCGGCCAAATCATCGCTCTGCGAGCTGCGGCATCCTCATCAGAGATCACTCGAACGGGCTGGGGCGGGAACGAGGGATTCGAGTACTGGTTCCCGCGCCCGGTGTCGAACGTCTCGGACAGCCCGCTGGTGATCCTAGGCGGAGGACGGGAGTCGGCGACAGAGTACGAACTCTACAATGTCGACGACTCGACGGTCAGCGCCGCCGTCGGGGACACGCTGAGGAAGTTCCTGCCTGCGGTGTTCCCGGGCAAGTACGAGGAGGGGCGGGGGCCGGAGATGGAATGGGTGCGTTATTCATTGCTTCGTGCAGCGAAATTGCTGTCTAACTGTCGATGCACGGATATTCTAGACTGGTATCATGGGGTTCACGAAGACGGGAGATCCGTTCGTAAGTCTGTTTTATTTAAGCCGCACCACGGTACAAGGAAAACTCAATGATGCGTCCCCTGCGCGTAGGTCGGCCCTGTCCTCGACCCATCCACTGGCCAGCCCGGCTCATTCAAAGGCCAGTACGTCTCGGCTGGTTACTCGGGGCACGGTATGCCGCGCGGGTATGGGTGGTGTGTAGTCTCGACACGAGAACTCTTCGAGTTTGTGCACTCACACGTGGGTTTTGGATGCAGTGCGGAGGCGGTCGCGGGGATGATCGTCGCGGACATTGAGGGGAAGGAGTGGGGCGTACCGGACTGGCTTCCGAAACATTTTCTTACTGAAGAGCGTGTGGAGGGATAGAGGCATGCACGCATGTCGAATCGGGAGAATGTTTTGGCACGATTAGGAGTGGCCCGGCTTGGACGGCAATACGAGATACGATTGATGGGCATGCCAGGGAAGGACAGGGGCATTTCTGTGATGTATGCAGGCATGCATCTTCTGGTCTCGTTACATGGATTTTGGAGGACAATCGTGAGATGAAGGTGCGGAGATGATCGAGTTGGAACAAGGTTGGCCCTGGCCTGCCTGGTGGGCGCCTTTCAGACCTGGGTGCGCGTCGCGGCGCTCAACACGGCGAGGCCACTCATTCTCCAACCACCATGTCAACTTCAACTCAGTCTCCAAAACGCTCAGCTTCTCCCCTCGAGGCCATCGAACCTCGCTCAACAAAGAAGCCCGAGACTGCTGAGGACCCTCGAGAGGCACCGCCTGTGACCTTGGAGTTCCTGCCCGACAGCCACCTTCCGCCCACACAGGAGCTGGAACGGCTCAACGGCCTCATACATCGCGATGTCCAGGCATCAGTCCCTTCCGCTGACGCAATTCTCTCTCACTTAATCCTTCTTCTCCAAATCCTCGGCAAACACTGCCATTTCCTCGACGTGCAACCACGCAGGGTCTTCGAGAATAACGACCGTCAAACGTTGGATAAAATCGTCGAAATCGCTCGAGACGCTTACCAACGCGGCGACTACAGTCGCCTCATGCTACTCAGTATGCCCGTGCTGTTTGATTTGGCGCTCTGGCTGACGTCGTACGTAGAGTGTCTGTCGCGATCGCCTCCGCCGAAGCCTAAAGTGATCCAGCCACGGCCGCCATTCCCGTCAAATGTCCCTCGTGAAGGTTCAGTCAAATTCTGCACTGTAGGGACTGCAATGGAGTTTACGAAACCGAGACCTATTACGCCTTGCAGCTTTCAAGTCCGCCTTCTGGAGCAGCAACGCGTAGAATGAGTCCCAGGTGGCGGCGAAATGGCCTGCGAAGCTATGAGGCGTATTAGGCCTGCGGTTTGTAAACCCTGTTGTAGGTCCCTCTTACCTCCTCCAGATCGCTAACATCGCTTCTCGTAGTCCAAGAGGCCATCATCGAGGGATGGAATGCACCATTCATTGGCACCGCACACGTAGCACTAGCAAGGAACATCCAGGAAATGTTCAAAGAAAGTCCCGGACAATCCACTGGCTTCAAGCCTGAGTATATGACCCATGCATCCATCATACAGAGCTCGGGATCAGGAAAATCACGTCTCCTAGACAAAGTCGCAGAGAACATATTCACCATCCCGTTCAACGTTCGGGACCCAAGGGAAGCATCCAGTAAGCTCTTCAGCGCCTTGCTCGTTGTCCCCAACTGCGTACGATCACATTCAGGACTCTAGGTGGCGCTTGGCCTCCCGCCGACGACAAGATTCATTCCTGGGCGATGCGACAGATAAGGGAGCAGGGCAGAGTCGTGTATGCGCGCTACCTTGGCTTCTTCACTGCCCTCTTCGACGAGGTCCAAAAGGAGGTCGAACAGCACATTCCCCAGCCAGCTTCCGTGTCCACAGCATCCGCTTGGCGCACCCATCTGGCAGAGTCGTGGTCGGAACATCGCACCAGTTTGTACTCTCGCGTGCTCAGGTCAGATACGGTTAGTTTGAGCTGCGGCTAGGTTGGGGATGCAGATGCGATGCGAACTAACTTGACTTCACACACTAGGTACAAAACGCCTGGTCATTGGCACGGGACGCCGACGCTGACACATTGCGCACGCTCCGAATGTCCGCGAGGGGAGCTTTGGAACAACTTCTGGACAAAGTCTGCCCTGATGAGGCCTGTCGTACATCGCATCCCGGTCAGTCCGTCAACCAAGAGGGCCATGCTCACCGATCCGTGAATGGGATTGTTGGTGCATGCAAACAAACAAACTTGAAGATGGTTCAGCCGGGGTCGGGAGCATCCATGTGCTGATCTACTTTGATGAAGCACACGTTCTTGCCCAGCCACTCGATCTGTCACGCGCTTCGCTTTTCGAGCAAAAGACGGCCCTCGAGGTGTTGTACTCCATCTTGGATGACTTCCGCCACCTCGGCGTCTTTGGCGTCTTCATGTCGACGCAGTCACACCTCGAGCATCTCGAGTCCAAGGGATCCCAGGCCCCTTATTCCCCCTCTGCTCGCAGACTCGTGCCGCCCCCAGACGCACATGCCCCGATTACGGAGACGCCGTTCGACTGCTTTGGCGATCGTCCGATTATCCCCTCTCGTCTGCGTGCTGACGATCTTTGCGACATACCATTCATGGCCTGCTTTGGGAGGCCGATGTGAGTGTATACTTTATTCCCTCGTCGTCAGGACTGCTCACTAATGACATGACTGCGATCCACAGGTGGCGCTCTCTCCTGCTGCCGTTCTGCGACGAGGTTCTCGCAGACGCGAGCGGGACTGCCCCACAGGATCCATCGCGTCCGCCATACGGATTTCGCGAGTCGCGCGAGCACCGCGACCGATCCTGGCGGCTGCTTGATCTTGCACAGGTCAAGCTCGTATACCACACCGAGCTCGAGCAGGGACTGAGCAAATTCTGCAGAGCTGCCCAGGTCGCTGTGCTCGACGTCCGGATCATGCTCCCCTTCGAGCCGCGTTCCTCCTCCACGTATCGCTTCCATATGGAGCTCGTGGCGAGCCACATGCGCATGGTACACTCCATCCCGCAGCACTGGGAATACGTCCGTTCCGGGTATCCGTCCGAACCCATCCTTGCGGAAGCGGCCGCCCGGCAGCTGCACTCGTGGCGGACCATAGACGAGGACCATCTCCGGGATCCTGCTGCGCTCATCCTGGTCGAAGCAATCAAACATGGTCTGCTGGACTTGGACCATGGCGCGATCAGCGAGGCGGTCGGACGGATGCTGCTCATCCTGGCGCGGGATCGCGCTGCGGTGGACATGAAGCTTGAAATGCAGTGGTTGCTTTTCAGCCGTGCCGTGTCCGTGAACGCGTTCATCAAAGCGCTCTTTCCGTCTGCTGTTGCGCAAGCGGTTCTCCACAGCAGGCCCAACAACCTGCCAGTTCCCTCCGGCGGCGAGAGCACGGCGAGCAAATTGGAGGCAGCGACGTTCGCGGAGGCATTCAAGGACGCGGTCGTGAACTTCACGCACTTCGCGAAATGGGCCGAAGGCTCGGTGCCGGATGAGAGGGCTGCTGTGGGATGCTTCGTGCGGTCGATGGCGGTGGTGTGCCGGAAGCACACGTCCAAGGTGGACGTCTTCATTCCCGTGCTGCTTGACCGGTCGGCACACCTCCGTCCTCAGGTCATGACTGGACTCCTCGTCCGGATCAATTGCAAGAGAGGGAAGACGAACATCGCGAGGGCGAGAGCAGCTTATCCTATCAACGAGGAGGAGGTCGGGCTGTTCAACTCCGGCCCTTCTCTTGCTGACGAACAGATGGCTCCGCCACGTCCATACATCACGCTGGTTATGGAGCTAGGAGTGGACGACCCGGACCCGCCTTCGTCGCGTACCCACACTGGGTCCACCGATGTGAAGTCGAGCGAGGATCCCGTCCCCGTTGATGTCGGTCAGTCAGCACGCCGCAACCGGGCCAGCGATGACGGCATCCACGGGGTTCAGCACCCTCGGTACAGCATCACTGCGTACGGCTGCTCGCCAGCGGTGTACGGAGTGGTCAGGAAAAACGATCCATTCCTGTACAAGTTTATCCTTCGCCGCGGCGGTCCGCTTTTGGAGCACTGGCGGCAGGACGCGGACTCGCTCGATCTGGTGCGAATGTTGAAGCCCGCTTTCTCCACCGAAGACGCGAGTTGGAGCTGGACGGAAAGCGTGAACAGTGACGAGCCCGCAATGGAGGTCGAAGCGCAATCTGCATCTCTGATCAAGGATGGGCGGTGACAGTCCCTGCACGAGGAGGCCAGTATTCAGACGAGCATTCAAAGGATGAGCACAGAGAAAATCAAACTGGAAAGTGCCGGAGTCAGGGGCCAATGTCGCGTCAATACCAGTCGTCTGCACCATTCATGTTGTATGCTGTAAGATAGCGGGGGGTACTCAGCTTGCGTAGAACCCATCGTGTTTTTGTTGTAATTTTTGTGTCGTCTCAAATCTGTGATCAGGAGGGCGTATGAGCGAGCCAACTAGAACAATATTCACCAGCTCCGAGCCTGAAGTTTGAATGACAACAGGATCGAGGGACACGAAACCTACGAAACCTACCCATTTTGCTCCTTGCAGTGTCCAGGTTGGCTTTCGAGCAGGATCAATCACAGCGCACTGTAGATTACTTGAGAAAGTCATAGCATTCCTGATACCTCCCTAACCAATGTCCGAATGTCTCGAATCCGACCTCCCGTACATGATCATACATAGGGAAGTACGACCATTGCGACGTTCCATACCGGTCGTCCATGACACCATTCTTACCCTGACCTTACTCCGATCCTGTTCCCAACCACCCAGACGCTCAACCCTGCAGCTCAACATAATTCGCTGTACGAAGCCCACGCACGTCAGCATACACACACAACACGCGAAGGCAGAACGCACCAGGGAATAAGCCGACATGGCCGAGCTGGTTCGTGCCCTGCCACCAGTCCTCAGATGCGGCCTCGATGTGCGTGATCCGCTCGCCCTCCTTGAACGAGATCTCGTTGTCCTCGCCCGCATCGTAGCTGAAAACAGACACATGTCAGTGATATAGTCGCTTGGGGGTGCGACAAGGAAACGATGCACTCGTAGAGGGCGACCGCCCATGATCCCACGTCTTCCTCTGCCGCGGGCTCGGGCTCTGCGTAGGCGACCACCGGGGGCGGCGGGGGAGCGGGCGGCTACACGCAAGGCGACATGTTTCATCAGTCTACGACGAAACACAAATACTCCACGACGTACCGCCGGCGGTGGCGGCGGAGGCGGTGTAGCAGGCGCCGCCTCGGCCTCGACGATCTCGACATAGTTGGCCGGGAAGAGACCCTGCTTCGTGCCATTCGCGCCGACGCCGGACCACCAGCCCTCGTCGAGCTGCTCGATCTGTTCGATGAGCTCGCCCTCGGTCAGGTCCATCTCGTTGTCCTCCTGTGCTTCGTATGAGTACTGCACGACCGCGCATATACCTTGCCCTGCGTGTGAAGCAGCCACGACCTGCGCAGGTTCTGGCTCTGGCTCCGGCTCTGGGGCAGGGGGCGCAGGCGGAGCGATGGGCGCAACTGGGGGTGGAGGCGGTGGAAGCTGAAAAGAGGTCAGTTATGACACCTTTCAGGACGTATTGTGTCAACCTACGGGAGGCGGAGGCGGAGAGCTATCGACCTCCGGTTCTGGCTTGTGGTGGACAACTGGAGCGGGTGGAGGAGGCGGCGGCGGCGGCGGCGGAGGTGGAGAAGCCTCCACTCCAGGTTCAGGCTCCGGAACAGCAACTGGCACCGGGACGGGTCGGCTAGCGCTAGGTAACACTGGAGGAGGTGGTGGCGGAGGTGGCTACGACGACGGCAATGAGATGTAATCGTAGAGCATGAAGCAGAAAAGGACACACAGCATTGTACTCTTCTTCCCGTTCTGCCTCGGGCGCAGATACTTGAGCAGGTCGCGGTGGGATAGAACCGAACGCGGGAGATGGCGGAGGGGCGGGCTGGGATCCGAGCGCAGCCTTGGCCCGCGCCTCGTCCTTTTCCTGCTGCTTCTTCGCCAATGCCTGACGCTCGCTCCAGGTTACTTTCTTCGCTCCTCCTGCGGGCGAAGGCTTCGGCACGGCAGACTTGGCCTGGTTCTTGGCCTCCATGGCGGCGAACGGATTCACGAGCTTTTTGGGCTGAAGCTTGATTGGAGTATACGCAGTACCAACTGGGCCGATCTTGTCGTCCTCGGCCGGCTTTGTGGGCACATTCGACGCTGCTACCGGAGCAGGGGCCGACGGCGTGAAGCGTGCGGCAGCCTGAGTAACCGGCGATGCAGCAGGAGCAGGTTTGGCGAAGCTCGCAGTCAGAGTGGGGCGTGAAGCAGCAGGCGGGGGCGGGGGCGGGGCAAAGTTGTCTGACTCATCGTCCCATGCATCGGCGGGGGCCATGCTCACTACGGAGCCCCTGGCTACGGAAGAGGGTGCGACTGGGACAGGGTGTAGGGCAGTAGTGAAGACGGGCTTCGTTGCCGGGGGCGCTGCAGGTGGTTTGGCTGCGCCTTGACGGATAGCGGCGATGTCGATTTTGCCCATGGGGACGTAATTGGTACCAACAGGCGCGATGGGCTCGAACTTACGGGGGGGCTCCTTCTGTGCAGTGTAGTTGACTCCGGACGCGGCCTTGACCCGAGACATGATCAGAGATGGCTCGACATCGGCCTGGAGAAACAATCAGTGTGAATGACGGTGAGATGGATACGAGATATACCTCGTTGCGAGCATTGACGACGACATGGGTGCCGCGGAGGAAGCCGGCGACCGCACTCGAGTGGGTATGGAACAGCCCCTTCCTCGCGACGGGAACACCGTCGCCGCACCAGTTGATTTGCACAAACTTGGGGAGCTCGCTCTATGGACCGAGTAAATACAGTGCGTATGTGACCGATAGACGGGGTAAACTCACATTTGGGTCCTTGACACGGGCGAACGCATACTGCATTCTGCGTTGCTGTGGGTCCCGAAGTCGACTGAGTGAGCCCAACATGAAGGACTTACCGGCCGTCCGAGAACTCTTCCTGAAGCTCTTCGAGACCTCCATCGCCGGTTCCCTGCACCTTGAGATCGTTCGACCCCTTGTCGTAAGTGAAAATCGCCCAATCTATACCTCGAGCGTTGACGACATCTTGGTACGCTTGGGTCAAGTCCCTGCTAGATAGGTTGACCTGGAGAGACATAAGAGTAAGGTAGGAGAGTACTATAGATGCGATAGACTATGAGAGGGGTGAAGGTGGTGGTGGAGGACGAGTAGAACGTCGAGGACGAGGAGATCTGCGGGACAAGACCGAACCCGCACGGGCGGTTGCCTGCTAAAATCAGACGCCGGTGCAGCGGCCGGCGCTTGTGCAGCTTGGCCATGGCCACCACGGCTCGGAACTCACGTCGCTTCCCTCCGCCTACTCCGCCTCTTTCTGTCGACGACGACAACGACATCCAACGATGACGGACGTTCCGCAGACGGCCCTTAACTGTGAGTAAGCTGCGAGCGCGCGCCCTCATACCGCTTGGAGCTGACACGCAGTCATCCAGATATTAGTCCGGCTCTCGACTTCTTCGCCGGCACAGTCGCTGGTGTGTTCTCGCTTTCAGTCGCATACATGGGCGCATATATACACCATTTTTGCAGGAATGACTGCTGTGACAGTGGGATATCCGTTTGACACTGGTCAGTCCTCCTATATACTCGACGCATACATTCACCTCATCCCGACGGTGCGTCCAGTCAAGGTGCGCTTCCAGAGTCCGCATATAGCGTGCAAATACCGCTCCACCGCCCATGCTTTCCTCACAATTATTCGTGAAGAGCGAATACGCGGCCTCTATCGTGGTATCGTCGCCCCTTTGGTGCGTATTCGCACGCGGAAACCCGCCCAGGACGGCGTTGGCATCCACAGGTTCGCTGACTCTTTCCCGTTTTCTCTGTCTGTCCCAACCACAAATATGGTTATGCTTAGGCCGGTGCACCGCCGCTCAACGGCATCGTCTTCTCTTGCTATCGTTCCCTCCTGAGAGCACAGTCAGACAATGACACCGCGACGGCTACACTTACACAAATTACCCTTGCAGGCGCAGGCACCGGCATAGTTTCCTCGTACGTCTCTACCGTATACGCATCACGCTGGCTTCCCTAACCTGCATGTATGCAGTCTCATCACCACACCGGCCGAACTGATCAAGATCCACCAGCAAAGTCTTGTCCGCTCAGCGTCCAGCGTAAACACGCTCTCCGACCGCGACGTCATCCTCCACATCTGGCGCACATATGGCCTCCGCGGATTCTACGCGGATTCTATCGCGGAATCACCGCGACCGCGCTCCGCGACACTGGCTACGGCGCCTACTTCGCCGCCTACGAGGCGACGTTGCGCTTTTGGCCGCGCCCACATGCGTCCCACACCCAGCATTCCTCGCGCGGGACGGAGGTCGAGTCGACACTCGCATCGCACTCCTGGCTCGCACTCCTTGCCGCGGGCGGTATGGCAGGCGTCGCTGGCTGGATCGTGACATTCCCATTTGATGTCGTCAAGACACGCATTCAGAGTACCCAGGGGGATGCGCTGGGCAACCCATACCACTCGACGTGGTTGACGATGATTGCGTCATATCGCGCCGAGGGTCTCGGAGTGTTTTTCCGCGGGCTCGCACCGACGCTGACGCGGTAAGTGATCTCTTCACTGATACTAGGTATTTTTCATCATTCATGGGATTGCAGGGCAATACCAGTAAACATGGTAACATTTGCAACTTTTGAGGCTGTTATCCACCTCTGTTTATGAGTGCTTCTATCAATGCTCCCCTTCATCCTGTAGAATAGCTCTATTCTTACTTCATTGTGATTGTAAATGGACATGTATGCATTGACACATGCAACAGACCATGATTGTCTGAACAACAAGCATCTTATTTCACCTGTATTCCTTGAGGCCACTGTCAAGCACAGCCTTATCCTTTGCAGCAACATCATAGTCCTTTGGGAGCTCTTCTGACACAAACAAATGTAAACTTGTCATCAGTAACTTCATGCAGAATTTGCAGTGATGCTATGTCCTATCTAACCTATCCCTATCTTACATGCACAAGATAACTACGCTCTACTTTGTGTGTCATGCTTCATCAATCTCATCATTAATGCCTACATCCTTGTCTAAATCTCCATCTGGATCACCTGTCACTGAGAGTCTATGTCAATCCAGTTCCAACTAGCATCTTTGGTAGAAAAAGTAGGCTTCTGCATTCGGACCAGATTGAGCGAGTCCCTGTCTTGTCGTAGGTGCTCTTTCAGCATATCACCCATACTAAGAATAAACTTGTATGTGTCTTCATCACACTGTTGATAACTTCATACACCGAGTGGGAGCAGCCATAGGCAGTGATGCTGTACCGTGGGTGTTTAGGTTGACCCTGGAGGCGTTTGCTGACATGTTCCCGTGGCGGACCAATATGAATGAGGCTATGGACTTGGCCAACTCCTAGCTCCATGACCAGAGTGATGTATAGAAGTGGCGCCTGATTGTTGGTGGGAGTGGGAGTAGTAAACAGTCCAACCTCCTTCTCGTCCATCGCATATGCTGCCAGAGTACCCTTTGTCTTCTGTCGCTTGAACTGAATGAGGATCCCTGTCATGTGCTCGGGAGAGAGCTGTTTCGATGAATCGAAGAGGATGGGGATAAAGGCATCTACCCTGGGGGCATTGTTCTGGCTGACCACAGCCATCGAGCGCACAAAGCATCCAACAGCAGCGTAGTTGGTGGGCGCGGTGTCGTCAGCCCATTTCGCGAAATGAGTGAAGTTCAACACCGCATGCTTGAATGCCTGCTCCAAGGTCTTATTCTCCTTAGCATCCTTAGCCAAGTTGTCTGCCTGGCTCTCGAGAACCTGCTGAGCAACCGTGGGAGGAAAGAGCGCCATGATGAACTCCTTCACAGAAATAGGACAACTGAAGTTCTGAGTGCCAGGCTTGATATGTGGAAACTGATTCATAATGGCGCGATCTCGTGCAAGGATGAGCAACAACCAGCCAACTGCCTCGCCAATCTCGCCCCGATCCAGGAGGTCATGCTTGAGATTCTCCTCAAGGATGCAAGCTGCTGGTTCCTTCTTGTCTTCTTCAGCCACTTCCTTGAGTCGCCATTGGTTTAATTGATATGCAGCTGCCTCTGCGAGGATGGGCTCTGATGGATATCCAGAATGGAAATATTCCCGGTGTTGGAGAACGGAATAGACAGTGCACATATGGCTTGCGACGAGGTTCCTCTGATACTCCTGAGCGTGGGAGTAACCGGGCTCAAAGGAGAGCATGATACGCACGTCGAGGACAGCAGTCTGTGCAAATTGTGAATATTTCATCCGTTCTTCGTCAGCGTGGATTCTGAACAGAAGCTTTGATCGGGCCAAGTTGATTAGGCTTCGGCATCGTGCATCACAATCCTTGTTGACCGATGGATCAGGAACAGGAACGGGAGCCCGAGCGCAATCAGTCGTCTTCGAGAAGACCTCGTCGCAGAACTCCAAAAGGAGAGATCGCCACCTATATGGCACCGGCCGCACGGTCAGGCCTCCGAGCATTCATGATAAATAATACAAGACTACGCTCACATCGGCCTCCCAAAACATGCCATAAACACTACGTCATGGACACTGTCTGCACGGAGACGTGTGGGAATGATTGGATGGGCCCCGAAACAGTCAAAAGGGGTTTCTGTGATGGGGGCAGGTAAGACAGACGCGACGTCACAGTACCGACCTGAGCAGGCGAGGAAAGATAATGGCGCCAGATATTCGAGTTGCGACTGAGTCAACATGAAAATAGTGAACAAGCCGTGCTCGTGAAAATCGTCCAACACGGTGAAGAGCACGTCGAGAGCAGTCTTTGAAGACTTGGACACAGGTCCCGCTAGAGTGTGTGCTTCGTCAAAGTAGACGAGGATGTGGATGTCCTCGACGGTGGTAGTTGTGGTGCCCTCTGAGAGTGCAAACAATCACAAATCTAGGAGCGTTCACTATTGTTGGAGAGACTCACCAAGATGCCTGGGGCAGGGCATCAGATTAGGGCACACTTCTGACAGCAGCCGGTTGTCATGAACGCTTCGTCGGGCACTGACTTCAGCGCCTAAGTTTCCTTTCCTGGACAGTTTACTTCTCACGTCGTT
>JAKLMY010000382.1:0-24763 GCA_022814645.1 Ganoderma meredithae | reverse complement strand
CTTCCGTCGGTCTCGTTTTCCACGATGTGTACGATACGCGCATGCATGCTCACTTTCCTTACCATGGACGCCCTTCATTTGTACAGCAGTCATTATCATTTCTAATTTATACCTGTACTACTATTCCCTTCATCATGCGCCAATTCTAGGTTTGTGGTTTTCGGATGCATAAGCGATGTTTACACTTTCCCTCATCTTCATCTTCAAATTCCACTGACGACTGTCCTGCAGACCACGGCACGCGCTGCACGAGGATCCTGCGGCTAGATTCGATACTGTCGCTAACTTGCGCTGTCGTCGAAACCTCATGGCCAGCCGACTGGCCAGTTCGACTACTTCTTAGCTCGCGCCCAAGATAGCCCTAATTTCCAACTTCCCGCGACAACCCTATTCAAGTCGAAATGTCAAATGTCATCGATGTATATGACCCGCTCCCCCCTTCAAGCGATACGTAATACTTCGTTGCGGACCTCACTCACTGCGCCGTTGTCGAGCGTGCCTATCATCTGCTCTCCTGAAGCCACCGTCGATCGCTGCGGCAAGCAACTGCACAGCCCGACCGCCGGTTTTGGCCATTCATAGAAGGTGCGTTTGGCATTCCATGCACTGCAATATCCTCATGGACATTCCCATCTCACCTGTGCAAAGGCACCCGACCAGCCTATGATCAGTCGAGTCAGTCCGAAGGGTCCGGACCATTTTTCGCAGGCGGACTTGGAGGAGCGCACATAAGCGCCCGGGTGTGTTGCAGGCGCTGGCCGTACCAGTCGGCCCAGTGCCCGTCGTCTATGCTGTTCGGATATGTTTCCCAGCTAGACTCCATTCTCCTCGGGTGCGCTGTGGCGTGGTCACGACGTTGATTGTCTGCGCTGGTACTGCCACATTTCCTGACATTTGTTCAAGCTCACAGGGGTGTATAAAGCCCAACAGAAGCCATGTCATCGTCATCCCACTACCGAAGCCTCAGCGCAGCCTCTTTTCTCTTCTCTTTTCCTCTTCAGCAGACCGGGTTACGACATGAAGCTCGACCAGCGTGGGGATATCGCAATCGCCGAAATCGTACTCTACGTCCCCGTCCTACTCCTCTCGATCGTCCTTGTCGCTCGGCATGGCGCTTCCCGTAAGACGGGTTGGATCTTCTTTGCCATCCTCTCGATAGGTGAGCTGCATGTACGTCTTTCTGCTCGCCTCTATGGAGCCTCATTCTCTTGTATATTCAGCCCGTATCGTTGGCGGAATTACGCATATTCTTTGGGAACAAAATCCCAGCAACACAACGCTGCAAACCATCTTCAGTATCGTGGAGTCCGCAGGCCTGTCTCCGCTTCTCATGGCAACTCTAGCTTTCCTCAGCACCGTGTACGTCTCATTGCAAGCGCAAGATCTCGTATTGTTTAATAATGATACGTGTTCCAGTGGCCAGTATACACTCGAAAATCAACCAGTCATGGGCGCGCGCATGTTCCGCATTCTCCATCTCATCGGTACTGTCGCGATCATCCTCGCAATCGTCGGGGGCACCAGCATCAGCAGCGCGAAGAAGCAAAGCGACCTCAACAACGCCGCGACGCTGCGCCACGTAGGCGCCATTCTATTCGTCGTCCTCTACGTAGGCGTTGTCGTGATCACCGCCTTCTGCTGGCTCAACCGCGGCCAGGTGCTCAAGTACCGCCGCAAGCTCCTCCTCGCGATCGCAGCATCGCTCCCCTTCCTTTTGGTCCGCGTCGTCTTCACCATCCTCAGCTCGTTCGCACCCCTGCCATTCGGCTTCGACGCCAACGGCCACGAGGTACCCGTCATCTCTAATTCCCCGTTGAAGCACTTTTCGGCGACGACGGGCGACTGGGAGACCTATCTCTTCATGAGCGTCGTGGCCGAGTACATCGTCGTGCTCATCTACACGTTCGCGGGCTTGCGCCTGCCCCTCCAGCAGGACTTGGTAGACTTCCAGAAGGCCAGCAGCATGCACATGCACACCATGTCCCAAGAGGGCCTCACGCACGGTGGGTATAACGCGCGACCGTACAATGCCGCGTATTACCAGGTGTAGCATGCCAGGGGCGCCATGAGGTCCACCTCAGGGTGTCAGAAAGAATTTCGCGACTTGTTCATGTTCTTGTCGTCTTTTTTTTAAAGAAAAATTGTAGGTTATCGAGTCCGATTTGCGACTCAGGCTTCTTGCTGTTGTTGCTTTATCTATTGCGATACACTTTTACGATACCTTGGACACTGCTTATTTGTACAATATTCCTACTCAAATTTATACCCATCTACCTCTATTGAGATGCTTGCTGTTCATTCGCCTTCCTCAGGATGCGTCTTCCTCTGATCTTATTTGCGAAACGCTCGCTGACGGCTCTAGTTTCTAGGTGCCACAACATAGTCCGTCAAGGTATTGCGCTGCGCATAGAATTAGACTATAGATCATAGCTGTCCCGCATCGTGGCAGAAAATTCACTGCGTCTTCAATGCCATCAGTTCTGATCAACGTCCCTGCTTGCTCTGGCACCTGCCCATCCATCTATCCATGTATCACCCGCGGCCTTCAGCACACGTCCACAAGGATCCCCCCCTTCCCGGTCGCATCACGGGGATCACAGCGACTGGCACAGCCCCGACCGCTGTTTTTGGTTTTCAACAAGAGGCTCAGAGGTGGGTGCCGCGTTACACGTCCTGCAATTCGACTCTAACTTGGCCGCGTAGTTCCCATCGACTTGGCTCCTGTAACACACTTGCTCAGTCCCAGGGGTCCGGACTTCGCTTTCTTGCCAGGCGCATATAAGGGGCTTCCTGCATATCTATCTGTCGCCTGTGGCCTGGTGCTAACAGCACCCCAATCTGAAGAATGCTGCGGCGTTGTTACAACATCCATTCCATTAGTCTTTGCACTGGCATTGCCACTGTTCCGGATATCCTTTGAAGCGAATATAAAATCCTTCAGCTCGACCCCCTCAAGCCGTTCCTTGCTGCTGCTCTATACTCCTAATAATTAGGCCCTCTCGTGCATCTAAGAACTCACCGCCCAGAGCCCTCTTGGAACCACTACAGCGTAAGTCTATTGCACCCCCCATCCGTCCTTGTCCCTCGTCTGACCTTCGCTTCTACAGCCTTACCCCAGTTTCGGCATTCAATACACCCTTCCTTTCACTCTTCCATTGTACCAACATGAAGCTTGACCAGCGCGGCGAGATCGCGATCGCTGAAATCGCCCTCTACATTCCGATCCTGCTACTCTCCATCGTCCTCGTCCTACGACATGGTGCAGCTCGTAAGGCTGGATGGACTTTCTTCGCCATGCTCTCCATAAGTGAGTAGCATGGCCCCATTATTTCCCCTTCAATAGCGTCTCATCTCCGTGCCTACAGCTCGGATTGCTGGTGGCATTACGCATGTCCTTTGGGAACAAAATCCCAGCAACACTACATTGCAAACCGTCTTCGGCATCATGGAGTCTGCAGGCTTGTCGACGCTGCTGATCGCCACACTTGCGTTCTTGAGCACCGTGTACGTCTGCTAGTTTCTCTCTTCACTTTCGTGGCTCGCACAACGTCAGCTAACAGCACATTCCCCACTTCTGGCAGCGGCCAGCCCACTCTCGAGAAGCACACAGCAATGAGCCCCCGCACGTTCCGCATCCTGCAGCTCGTCGGAACCGCCGCGATTGTCCTCCCAATTATCGGCGCCGTCCTCATCGACAACTCACAAAACGCTAACGAGCTCAGCATCGCGGCGATCTTGCGCCACGCCGGCGGCGTCCTCTATGCCGTCCTTTACGCGTTCATCGTCGCGCTGACCGCCTTCTGCTGGCTCCACCGCGCGCAGGTGCTCACACACCGCGGCAAGCTCCTTCTCGCGATTACAGCCTCTCTTCCCTTCCTCCTCGTCCGTGTCCTCTTCACCCTCCTCGGTTCATTCGCTCCGCTACCGTCCTCCTACACGGTGGAGGGGAACATGCCCCCACCCATTTGTGAATCCAGTTCCACTTGCGACCCCGTGTTTCGGCTGCAACCCTTCTCCGCGACTTCGGGCAGCTGGGTGGTCTACGTGTTGATGAGCGTCCTGGCGGAGTACGTCGTGGTGCTCATCTACACCTTCGCGGGCCTGCGCCTGCGCCTTGAGGAGGACCTCGTGGATTTCCAGAGGGCGGGGATCCAAATGAACACTGTGACTGTGTCTCAGGAGAGCCTCCCGAAGAATAGGTGCAATGCGCGGCCATATAGCCCCACATATTACAAGGTGTAGGGCCACTGACTCGTGGTTAGCTGCGCGCGACTGCTCGAGTTATTAATGAGGAGTAGAACACTGGAATGCGTCGACTTGTTTCGCTATCGGATCTAAAACTGGACTTCTTGCTGTTGTACTGCCCAGAGAATCACTCGTTGGCACCACACTCGTTTTGACTTATAATTTATATCAGTCAGATACCCCAACAATACATTATGTATTCCACAGATGCCGACCACGGACAGGGAGAACAGCTCGCGCGATCGTCAAAAATAAGTACACTACTATTTCTCCAGGACGCTCAGCGCCCGATTTGGATGCAAGCCTTCCCCCCAAATTTCAAGTTTTCGTAGACATATCCTGAACGGCTCTCGTCTCCAGTATCAGCGGCCCTGCGCACCCCCATGCACGCGGTCATGCGCGGACTTGATCGCGCGCCCCACAACGATCGCCGCCTCCCCGATAGCCGCGACCGCCGCACTCCCGCCCCCGCTGACCGTGCCGACGGCGACGAGCATGGTCGCGACGGCCGTCAGGACGTCCGGGTTATCGTTCGCGAGCGTGGAAAGCGCCTCCGTCGTCGCGAGCAGCCACAACGGTACCTGTGCAGAGACCCTCGCGAGCAGTGTCTGTGGCTCCGCCTGCGCAGGGGCGCGGCGCAGGCCCGGGATGCCGGGGAGTGCGGGGAGGGTGAAGAGCGAGGACGAGCGAGGCCCGGGCGCGGGTGGTTTGGACGGCTTAGACTCTTTCGGCTTCTGGGTTTCGTCCTTTTCGGCGGGCTTCTCGGGCTCTTTCTCTTTCTCCTTGCGGAGAAGGGTGGATTTGCGCGAGGGCGGGGAAGGTTTGGGCTGGTTCGATTTGACGTTCGCGAGGGTGCTCTTGCGGGAAGGAGACGGAGAGACTATCTTGCTCTCGGTCTTCTGCTGTGCGGAGCCCGCGGTTGACGAGGAGGAGTCGCCTTTGTTCCCCGCGACGATGCGCCAGAGGCCAGTCGCCTTGCGCTCTACCTTCACCTCGCGCGTCTTCTGTTCGTCAATGTTCCCTAACCACCGTAATCCCCCAGATGAGGTGAGCACATCCTTCACCCATATATCTCCGGCGTAACACTGAGAATGGTACTCACACCCCATGTTCAGCACAGCGACCCTGAAGTTCTTCCACATCCACACCCACTGCTCGCCATGCAGCGCGCGCATGACCTTCTCGACCTCCGCGACGCGCGCCCGCGGCTTCTTGCCCATGAAGTGCTTCGCGACGTCCGGCCAGTGCGTCTTCGGAACGCGGCGCGCGGTGCACCCCTGCTCGATGAGGTCGAGCCATGCCTCCGCTATCGGGTCGTCCTTGCGTTTGGGCTTGCCCTTGAACTCCGGGGTGGGTGGTTGGTCTGTGGCGGAAGTTGACCAGGACGCGAGCGCCACGGCGAGGTCGAAGGGCTTGGTGCCGATGCCGAATGCTGAGAACATTTTGAAGTGGGTGGTCTAAGGGATACGGAAGGGTGGTGGTAGGTGGTCGCGCAGGAAAGGGTAAGAGATGGTAAGCGGTAGGTAAGGAAAAGGGATGTGGTTGACTGGGAAGCGGAGGAATACAAGTCTGTGGTTGGAGTAAACCACACTGGGTCTGAGCACTTAGGTTGAAGTCGTCCTCAAGTTCGTCTTTGGAAGGAAGGAGTCTAATGTAGGGGTCTAGGGAAAATTATTCAGCTTCCTTTGTTCGACAAATCGAGACCAGGCAACATACAGTCGGACCGTTGGTGCGGCGACCGCAGTCGTCGCGAGGAGGACGCGTGTTAACTAACCGACGCGCGTAATGTATTCATCACGTGAACGCTCCTCCTGGTCACGCCAGAACCTCGTTGTTGGTCTGTCTCTTGTTAGTAAGTAAGTGACACTGGTTTTACCTGAGAGAAACATACATGATGCTATTTTTATGCTTGTTTCATGGCTGACGAAGCTTCCTGGTCACGGTCGTACTCAGTGCACCATAATGGTAACCCAACTTCGGAGGTAAAGTTCAATTTCAAGTTGATTCTACCAAGCCCTGGAGAAGAGACTGAGGTACTGAATTAGTGGATGCCAACCTGAATGATGCAGTGGCGGTGACTGTGACTCCAAAGGCATACACATAGGAACTACCACGTATCAACCATCTCGGAGGGTTCCAAAGAATACGATGCCGGGGTCGAAATACGAGTCGTCATTACGGCGTCTGATCATGATGCGTCGACTCTGACGAACGACACAGTAAGGTCATTGCGTGCATACCGACACACCAATGTTAGCATTGATACAGTGCTCCCCGAGTTTGGACTGCCCAGCTCAATAACGACGACATACCCCTGCAATGGCCAGAGCAATAGAGCAATCAGCGCTTTCAATGTTAGGATACGGAGACGACAGGCGTAGAGGCTCACACGGTTCTCTGCTTGCAGCTATCGAGCTAGGTCATAAGCACAGTATAATGTGAGCTTAGGCTACCCCCGAACGTGACCAAGGTGTGTGGGTGAGCTGCGATAGGCTCTGATAGGCTGGGATGATGGCGGTTGAGTAGCGGCACTGCTTTGGGTGGTAACGTTCGTGGGGGCGTCATGTACCCGGCTGTGCAATTGGTCTAAAAATTCTAGCTCCCGGTCACACACCGCCGGTGTTCATGGGTTCATCGTTGTTGTTGAGGATTCTCAGGCTTTCGCTATCGAAGAACTTCATGCAGAGACCGCTTGACCGCTACTCAGACCAGTGGCCCACAGCTGACCATGCCGTCAGCAAGTTCGAAGGCAAATCATTGTCATTCTCTGCAATGTCATCTCTTCATATTCCTATTCCTTTCTAAATTCTGAGGCTTGCAGTACTCCCCAACATCACCACACTTGGCACTAGAGTGCTGCATGGCCTGATGCGCCCGAGCGGAGCCCCACAAACGAGCGCCCGGGTGCTGTCCCTTTGGTCGGCGAAATTGAAATCGCGGCCACTGCGTGCTGTTCGGTTATGTCTGCAAATCACCCCCTCCATTGCAGTGCACCCTTCGCAATGTTGTTCTTTCGCCATGAGCAGACTTTGCTGCTAAGGCTATCATTCTACCCAGGGTCTCTGCCGCGGAGGCGGAGGTATAAAAGTCATTGCTCGAGGCGAGCCATGGATCCCGCCTCCAAATCCGCATCTCACGGGCTCGAGCTCAGTTCAACCCCTCCCTCCTCTATTTCATTGGACTCCGAAACGACATGACGATCAACCAGCGTGGCGGCATCGCGATCGCGGAGATCGTCCTCTACTTTCCTATTCTCATGCTTTCCATCTTCTTGATCGTGCGACATGGGGTGACACGGAAGGCTGGCTGGATTTTCTTCGCGGTCCTGTCAATAGGTGAGCTCTCCAGTTTAAACCTCTCGCTATCCAGCGTGGACCCTTACTTGCATGCCTTTAGTGCGGATAACTGGCGGAATCACGCATATTCTCTGGGAACAGAATGCAAAAAACATAACGCTCCAAATCATATTCAGCATCATGGAGTCGGCCGGTTTGTCACCACTACTCATGGCGACCCTCGCATTCATTGGCATCGTGTACGCCTTGCCCCCCACCTCGCACACTGTGAACCATAACCTGACCATATACATATCCGTCAGTGGTCAATACACACTCGAGAACCACCCAGCGATGAGCACGCGCACCTTCCGCGTCCTGCACCTCCTCGGCACCGTCGCGATCATCCTCGCCATCGTCGGCGGAACCAAAATCTCCAGCGCAAAGTCCACGAGCGACCTCAACACCGCCGCGACGCTCCGCCACGTCGGCGCGATCCTCTTCGTCGTCTTCTACGCCCTCGTCGCCTTACTGGCTGCCTTCTGCTGGGCGCATCACGACCAGATCCTGAAGTATCGCCGTAAGCTCCTCCTCGCGGTCCTCGCGTCCCTCCCCTTCCTCCTCGTCCGCATCGTCTACACCGTCCTCAGCGCCTTCGCGCCCCTCCCGTTCGCCTTCGACGCCGACGGCCACGAGGTACCAGTTGTCTCTAATTCTCCACTCAAGCCGTTCTCCGCGACGTCGGGCAGCTGGGCGATATACCTCGTCATGAGCGTCCTCGCCGAGTACGCGGTCGTGCTCATCTACACGTTCGCGGGCGTGCGACTGCCGCTCAAGCAGGACCTGGCGGACTATCAGAAGGCGGGGATGCACATGCGCACGATGTCCGAGGAGGCCCTTACGGAGTATGCTGCTGCAAAGCCGTACGACCCGGAGTACCCGCAAGCGTACTCGCAGCCCTACTCGCGCTGATGCGCTGCCAGCTGCCCTGAGCGTGGGACGCCATTGGACGGGGGATGTGGGCACCTTTCCACGCGCTTTGCTGGGACCGTGTATATCAGTATTGGTTTATGTCATACCCGTGTCGTCTCGCTATCACGCACTGCGTTATACATCACTTGCTGTATCCTTTCAACGTCTACGCGCACCGTCTAGATTTGCTCATTCATGATCAGTTGTTCGGAAAATCTGTGAAACGGAGGCCAAAAGCAACTACGAGCCTGAATCGTCGAGGCCATCAGGGTAAGCGCAAAATGTACGATCGTCCTACACATTCACGGAGGTCCCCAGCTCATGTCCATGATCGGTGAAGAAGTTGCGCTTAGACGGTACACGGGGATATGGTAAAGACGCACCGTAACGGAAATAACAGCCTGGGTAGGACCCTAGAGGAACTCACATACGAGCCATTGGGGCATGTACAGGTAGGATGAGGCAACTCCAAACGAACCAACCCTGCCGGAGATGAGATCGGAGCAGATAATATACATCAGCACAACGCATGAGTAGGGAGGTGGTCGGTCCATCCGTCAAGGTCGAATGCGGCTGCGGGATCTTGGACCGTGCCACATGCATGGTGGGCCGCGCAGATAAATAACTGACAATCCTGGCTTGCTGGTGCCAGAAGGGTTGAAAACCCGTGTTCACTCAAGCACAGAAACACGGCGTAAACTGTGAGTTCTATGGCACGAAAGTCAGGGGCATTCTGTCGGACGTACGAGAAAACGTGTTTACCCTTGGAATCGTTTCGAGGAGTTTGGCCGCCGCGACACTTTGAGACAATGTCGCCACAGAAGGTTGAATAAATGGCACTTACTGCGAAAGCGCGACGTGTCAGCCCGTATTATCCAAAGACGCTGTGCATGAATCAGCGAACTTACCCCGGCCCGAGAGCGTCGCGGAACAGTACTTCGATACGGGCCCACAGCGTTTTCGGGGCGAGATGGTGTGGCAGAAGAGCTCTCTGTCAAGGCCAGGGTCAACGTCGCCTTCCGTCCACCGTTCTGCATTGAATCAGATGATTGAAGTCGATATGGTTGATGTGGCTGCAAACAGCATGTATCCCTCCCCAGGGACCCGAACGGTGCATGCGCCACCCGAGATGGCCGCACCGACGTCGCCGACGCACATAGACGTGGCCTGATCTATCACCGCGGTAAAAAAAAACTGTTAGTCTGAACAGCGCGAACCTCACGAGCGCCGTGCCCTGCGCCACAACGGTGCTCCGGCTCCTTCACCGTTCACGGTCGACGCGCGCAGAGGGACATGGGCGTGCCAGCGCTCGGGCCCGAAGGAGCCTGTAGCCTGACCCGACATTGGGGAGGGATCTGACACATTCTGTACAGTGCGTCCTCGCGCGCACCGTCCTGTCGCCGATCTCGAGGGCTGAAGAACGCGCCCGATCGCGCCCCCCCCCAGGGCTGCGGGCCGCAGAAGTCGTGCATCATGCATCTCCCGCGAACCGTATAGACGTCCTCCTCGGACTCAAGGGACCTGCCTTGCTTGGGAAGAGGGGCAGGCCAGCCGCCAGGACAGGCTGCCGAACAAGCTTGTCAATTGCCTGTTCGCCTCCCAGTGCAGCTTCCAAGCGCACTGATCATCGTTGCGTGGCCAGTGAGGCCAGTGCCGCCGGGTCGAAGTCTGCTCTTGACGCTGTTCGGCTCGGGTCCTTTGCGGGCGTCTTCTGTGGCGCACGGAAGTATACTGTGCAGAAGGACGACATACACAGCGTCGGTGACTTGGAGCCCCGTCGAAGAGGCCCGGGTGGCTTCTAGCCAGATTCCGCGCAGAATCGGCACACGAGCAAGAGGGGTATCGTGACGGGTCGGCAGGTGTTGCGAAAAGCCCAAGAATGCGGCGCTCGAGTTCGCCCCTCGCCCCAGCCAGGTAGAGCCGCCGACATGGATGCATGTCATTATTCATGTTCTGCGAAGAGAAGAGGCGTTCAGTGATCTTCGTGTCGGTCTCTACGGAACAGGCGACCTGCTATAAGCTCTTTGCTCAATAAGGCGCCGTGCCTTCAAGTCATACACGGGGCGCGAAGGACCGGGGGATCAGAAGGTCGGCCAGCGCGATCGTTCGGTTGCAGGGAAGGAAACACTGCGCTGGCGCAGGGGGAGAGAGGGATAGTCTGGCAAGGCAGTTATATAGGCGTAGGATAGCATATAGTGGCGCATTAGGTACAAAAGTGCAGTGGGAGGGAATATCATACATCTATGTCTAAGAGGCGAGATAGAAAAGACCGATCGCAAGCGCTCCAGAGTGTTCAAAGCGCGTCGTATGCAGGTGGAAGGTGGCACGGTGGTGGCCGTGATGTGGACAGAGACAACTGGGCGACCAGTAGCGCATGACGTGTCTAGACATCCAGACGCCCATCGGAGCGCTGGCGATGCAGATGCCACAGACGCCATCCACAAGCGCTCCGTCACTTGCAGTCAGGATGTTTCGCCTGGATCATGTTCTGCACCGTCCTCTTGTCCGTCACAACCTACAGCACATGGAGCCGCGCCGGGCGCGTTCGGCGGAGATAATGGTGTTAGACGCAGGTGAGTGACCTGTGAGCGCATCATTGCATATGCACATACAGCTGGACAGCGGCAGGCCGTCGTCGGCGAGTGCATGTGTGCCGAGCTCGTCTTGCATCGTTGGGAGCCGCAGTCGACGCGCTCGCCCGTGTAGTACCGTCCGTGGAAGTGCTTCCAAGGGATGGCAATAAGGATGAGCGTGTACCGCGGGCTGCAATATTCGAGGGAACGCATACCTGGCAGCCGCGGTACCAGTCTCCGACACTGTGGAAGCCGTGAGTCCTCTGGTTCCTTCCGTTGCTCACGTCGACTCCCCACGACAGATGGGAACACACTCACATCTCGTGTTCGCACATGGCAGGCTGCAGTAACCGGCGAATGTCTTTCAGCGGGCTGACGGGCGGAAGGAAGGAGGGAAGGAAGGATGAGCGGTGTGGCGAGTTTCAGGGAACCGCAGGAAGGTAAAGTTGGAAGCAGTCGACGTCAGCTCGTCAGTTGCAAACTCCGAGTCCGAGCAAACAGGGTATGTATATACGGCTGGACGGGGACGGGCGGCGCACGCGAGCTGGAATGCCCTCTTTCCATATTTCGCCCACAAAGGGAGCCTCCTGCTCGAGCTCGTGTTGCAGGTCGAGTCAATAATTCACAACGCAACTTACGCACAGAACCCGCCGCCAACCGGCGACGACTTGACCCTGCCACACCCCGGACGGCTGTGTATGATGGTGCACGCTGGCACGCATCCGACACATGGGGTCGTCCACCCTCGTTGCACGCCGAGTCGCCGACCACACCATAAGCATGACTGGAATCCGGGGTTCTCATTTGCGTCCGCGCTTCGGGTGGCAGCCGACGCGCCGCCATGCCGCTTCTCGCGGGCCTCGTGCGTGCCTTATTTTTGTTGTTCGTGGCCACGCTCGCCGCTCAGAGGCAGAGTCGCAGTCAGAGTCGTGTTGGCCATGCACACATATGGCATCCACGTCCCGACGAGAGAAGCACCGTCGTGTCGTGTCACGATAGCAGATTCAGGAGCCGCAGTGGGTGGCACATATCCCCCAACGAGTAAATTAAGGCAAGGCAAGGCAAGGTACTGTACTTGGAACAATCGGAACGCGAACCGGCGATGGGAGAGCCGGTTGGCCGAAGAGCGATATGTGGCTGCATGCGCGCATGCATATGCATCAGGCAAGTACGTGTACGGACGACGGTACTTAGGAGAAGAAGCAGGACACTGGACAGGCCTGGGCGCGACGTGTGTGGCGGTTGATGTTCAGGCTGTCGCCGTCGACGTCAGAATTCACCACTTTACGTGTCGCACACGAGCCATCTGCATCATAGAGGATAGAGCGGCGCTGCGCAGGACTCGCGCTCTGCGTGAAAATAATCAGTCTGAGGAAAACGTGCATAGTCACTAGAACTCGTGCCACCAGCGTCGACGTCCGGTAACAGAAAAGACAACCCGGGCCCGCCATCGCCGACGACGTTGACGTCGAAGTCGAAGTCGAAGCCGAGGGCGAGGTTCTCGCGATGGAGCTGCCGGCCATCCATGGAACAGTGCTAGTGTTTCTTTGAGTGTCTGTGCCTCCGATCGGGCGAGGTGGCGTTATGGACGTCTTCTGTCAGCTGCTGCCTGCTTCCGTGCTGTCTCTGCTCGTGTCGCTGTCAGATTGCGGAGCGCGCGGCCGCCGACGTAAGTAGTATGTTCAGAGCGAAAGAGCGATATGAATACCATATACGAGATCATGCGGGCGCACCTCACGAGGCGCGAACAAGTCTCGATGTGGACGGTGGATACGAGAAAGTGCAAGGAGGCGTGGAAGCAGACCATAGGACAAAATGACATAGTTTAGGTCCGATCGCGATGGGCGCGGCCCAGCTAAGAGACGCAGGTAAGTCGAGAGAGCCGATCCGAATACTGTGATATGCTTAGAACGACGAACGTCCACAACAGAAGGTCAGGGCTTCGTTATGATGCAAAAGCATGCTCAGACGTACCGACAAAATCGGAAGCAAGCTATCGTTTCGAATTGCTCTTCGAATTGCTCTGGCCGTGGGAGGTCCTGGGCAAGCAGCTGCAGAAACGCGCGCAGAGGGAAGACTGAAACTCCGGTAGTGGCGTTCTATAAGGATATGTTATGTCTGTCTATATTTCAGTACACGAGGGCTGCATTAACTGCTACATCAATGCGCGATAACGAGGAGGTGTGTGTAGAGAGATGCGTGGCGAAGAGTGGACGCCTGGGTGAATCCTCAAGCATCGAGCCCGAGGTCCCAAATCCAAGGCCGGAGAAGCAAAGTGGGTGTGCGTGGGGGGATGGGGGAAAGGGAATGCGCGGTGGGTGGGAGTGGTATAATACATGCGAGTCAGTGCAAGTCGGATGCGTGAAAAAATCCAGAGCGAATGAATACAAGTGCACGTGTGGAACCGGGGGAAGACGAGCAGCGTAGAACAGAGGGCGAGAGAGCACGGGCGGGCGGCACTCATTAAAAGGGCTGAGATTGTTGAATGTTGAATGGAGCGTCCGGTCGGGGCAGGCTGTAGTAGGGATACACCAGTGTCGCGGGGTCATTATGTGTATGTTTGTGCGTGGTTTTTTCGTGCGGGCGTAGAGTCGAGGTCGTACCACTACGACCTTAGGAAGGAGGCAGCAGGGCGGGGGGCGTCGCGGGATGGCGGAAGGGCGGTGATAGGGCTTGGGAACTCGGCGGGGTTTAGTAGGAGGGTCGGCAGCGGAGAAGCATCGGAGGCTGTGGTAGTGCTCCATTCGCGGTGAACAAAAGAGGTCCAGTCCGTCGGAACAATGGCGCTGCTGGCTACGGATCCGTAGGCATGGCGCAAATCGCAAATCTCAGCTGCAGTCGGAGTCGCGTATCGTGATATTCGTGGATGGATCGCGGGTCGCGGGTGGCACTGGCTGCTGCACGACCTCTGGAGCACGAAGTCAGCGGGGGGCACCCTCCGAGACGTCGAAGCGCGCACGTACCAAAAGGTAGGGAGGAGGATGTCGCAAGTTGATTGATCGAGTTGAGAGTGCAGCAGCGGCCAGCGCAGCGCGTCGCCCTCATGCTCGGGCCCGCAGCTCATTGCGCACCACGAAAACGCCCACAAGGACCGCCATGATCAGAACCGCCATGAACACCAACCACGCCGTCAAACAGCGCGAACCCCACCGCTCCTCGGCCTGCTTATACACCGCGAGGCGCCGCACGCGCTCCTCCGCCGAGCTCACCGAGACGCCTTCGTGTTCGATGCGCGGCCTGGGGGGACGGAACAACAAGACAATGCCAGCGAGCCAGAGTAGAGGGCATACTAGAGCACGTCAGCGCGCCGTCCTTCTCATATCAGACACGGAACGCGAAGCGGGGAGAGAGAGGGTGGGAAGGAAGGGGGGGGGACAGAGGAGGAGGGGGAGGAAGGAGGGGGTTAAGGGAAAGGGACGCACCGAATCCGAACTGGAACATGCGCTTCGAGAGCGTCGTGGGCTCGGGGTACGCGGCGGCGGCGGCAGCCTTTGCCTTCGCGTCGCGGTCTGCGAGCGCAGCGCCCCACTTTGTCTTGCTCTTCGACGAGGCCGAGTGCGAGTGTGCGTGCGACGAGTGCGAGTGGCCAGACGAGGATGCTGGCGGGGGAGGACGGGGCCGGGGGGCGGCGCCCCCACTGAAGAAGTCGGCGAGGAGCTCTTGCTGGTACTGGAACAAGGCGATCTCGTCTGCGCGTGTCGGGTTCGGCGTTGGGTGGGTGGAGGTTGGGAGGGCGACGGTGACTGTGCGGTCGGCCACGTTCATCTGCGCAGGGTAGGAGCTAGTGGAGGATCGACTCTTTGAGAACATGGTGGTTTAGGCGTAAATGAGTCGACGAGGGATAATCGGGGAGTCGGCGTGTGGATGCTGGCGCGTGGAGGCGATGCGAGCTGCGAGATTGCGAGATTGCAAGATTGCAAGATGCACAGCAGCGGTGATGGTATAAGTACGAGCGGGCGGAGCGTCGAGCACGAACTGGGGCGGATGGCGGGAGACTGGAGTCAGTTGAACGAAGAAAGGGAGAGGCGCGATCTTGTGTGCGTTTTAAGTTCAACTCACCATCCGCGCTTTGACTGTGAGGGGTGTCCGGGCCCGGTGGCCGCCCCGCGGATTGGTGCCCTTTGGGGAAGGACAGGGACGCTCTCGGCACTCACGAATTGTCTACGTGCCCTCGAGGAAATCAATGCCATGCGTCTAGTTCGGCGGAAAGACAATAGAGGCGTGCGCTTCTGCCGCCGGGCTTTTTGTGTTGCGTCGGGCATGCTCGCGCTAAATTGAAAACTGGGACGAGAATCTGAGGCTATCGATGAGTCGGAGGAAAGACAGCTGGCCTGCGTTCTCACCTGTTCGCGGGGTCTCGGACGGGAGGCGTCTTGTTCTTTTGTCTTGCAGATCAGCCATGACGACGCTAGGGAACCAACAAGACAATAACCTCTCCCCACGAGGCACGCCTGAAACCGGCACCCTCCGAACGAGCCTCGCGTCCACGTGATCGCCCTCAACGGCGTCTAGACGCGACTGTGGCACAAGCGTCTCCCGCACCACCCACCACGAAACCTGAGCGGAGGAACGAGATCGCGTTGCATAAACTGTATACGGAGACACTACATTGGTGAATGAATGTTCCATGTAAGACCTTGTACCCCATATACACTCAGCTTCGGCAAGCAGGAGACAATTCGGAAACGACAGGTAGTGTCAAGTATTCAAGTCCAGGTATTGAGAGCCGGATATTAAGCAAGCGGGGAAGAGACAGTGACAGACAAACCAGACAGATCAAGCTCATCGCAGCTTGGGCGAGGTCAGCCTCTCCAGAAGACTCGGCCGCCCCGGTGAGACGCCCTTGGCAAGCCGCCTGCGCTTCACGACCACGTCGAGTCGCTCGGGGGTGATGACGCTGCTTCCCCGACGCTTCGCTCGAAGGACGAGCGGGCTGACATCTTGAGAATAGCGGCGGAGAGCTGAGAGAGAGAGGTCATTCGGAGGCTGCCCGACCCCTCCGGCTGAGCCACATTCCCACCTATGCACAAGAGGGAGGGCGAGATGTACGTACCGTCGCCTCGTTCGTGTTCGTGTTCGTGTCGGGGGTCGACAGAGCGACCGACACGTCCTCGGCAGCCACGACGCGCGACGAATCTGATGCAATACGAATCAGTTCCAGTTGCCCTCGGCACACGTACGTACGCCGCCTCCGAGCTCCACGGACAGAAAAGAAAACTAGGTACTCACTCGCACTGCGGCTCTCGCTCCTCTCCTTCAAGAAGCCCACAATCTCCGCGCGGAGCCGCCGCTGCGTCGTCTTCTCTTGCAGGACGTGGGCGCGGGCGGCGTCGACCTGGGCCTGGAGGCCGGTACATTGCGCCTCGAGCGTGTGACACGCGGCGTCGTGCTCTAGCGTGCTCTCGATGAGCATGACGAGTCCGCGGATGGTGCCGGACATGATCGGGGTGAGGGACAGCGCGAGTGACAGCGACATTGTGGGTAAGTGTTGTCTGCAAAATCTAAGCCGAATGGACGCAGTCGGTGCCGGGGAACAGGTGGTTGGTCGCTGAGATTCTCCGAGGGGTCTGAAACAATCATGGAAATGGGGCTGACAGCCTTGGCTGGGGAGGCTGCAGCCACCGTGGTGGCACACGGCGTCGCCATCCTCAGAGCAGGTGGAGACGTCAGCCGCGGCCAAGCACGGAGAGAGGGGTAACGGCAGCGCAGAGAAAGCAGGCTGAGGCTGCAGGCACGAGAGCCGCGACGTATTTCAGTCCAGCCTGTAGTGTCCCGGCGGAGCAACACATGCCGGAGATCGATCTTTTCTTCCTACGACACAACCCAAATGCCACGGTGTCAGCCCCTCCGAACTCTGTGTCCGCCACCACATATGTAGTTCTCGATTCCGCGTCGCGGTACCAGATCCGCAGGCGCACTTCCACAATCTCGAATACTTCCTGCACGTGCAATTGCAGACGTACGCACCTCGGGCTCAACGAAGCCCGACTCACGCTTCCAATCCATCCACCGCCACAGTTCCATCGCCGCAGCGACGTCTACGGTTTCAGTTTCACCTTCAAGCTTCAACGTCCACGTCCCCGAATACACCCACCCACGCAACCCACGCGCGCACGACGATGCCAGCCCAGACGCACGCCGCGGTGGCCCCAGTCCCAGTCCTAGTCCATGGCGATGACAGCCCAACGCCGCTGCCCCTCCACCCGCACCTGCACACCCAAGGCTCCGGCTCCGGCTCCGGCTCCGGCTCCGGCTCCCCCGGCCACGCGCCGCACTCGATCAAGCACCTGACTGGCGAGGTGCTCGCGACCGCGCACCTGCTCCAGCAGCAGATCCGCACGCTCGAGTGCCTCGCGCACGCGACCGAGGAGCGCGAGGCGACGCTCGTCCAGCAGCGCGCGAAGCTCCAGGAGCTCCTCCACCTCGTCACCCAGATGGAGACCGCCGAGGTCCGCGCCACCGCGTCCCTCCACGACACCCTCGCGCGCGTCCGCGCGGGCAGGGACAGGGGCGCCGCCGTGTTCGCCACGCTCCACTTCGCCGGGAGCGTGAGCCCAGGGGCATCGCCATCCCCCGGAGCGGGCGCGGGCTCCCCAGCGCCGCTCACCAGGCCTGGAGGTGGTGGTGGTGGTGGTGGCGGTGGCGAGGGCGAGGCGGATCCAGCCGGCAGTCCAAGCCCTGAGAGCGTGGGCGCCAGCCGGAGCCCGAAGAAGGGGCCCGGCGCCGAGGGATGCGAGGGGGACAGTGCTGGTGGCGTGCAGCGCGGCGGTCATTCCGAGGAGGGCGAGGGCATCGACGGCGCGAGCAACGATAAGCAAGCAGGGTCAGGACCGTCTATTGGGGAAGGGGATGGGGAGGCCGAGGGCGAGAATGCGTCGCAGCCCCTCCCCGAGTTCTCCTCGCTCCGCGTCAAGACCGAAGGCGAGGAGCCGCAGCGCGAGCAGATGGGAGGTGTGCCACAGCAGGAGGATGTCGGCACCGCGCTTCCACAGGCCAAGCCAGTTTCCTCTCCTGGAACGGGGACGCCTAAGCCGAGAGTCGAGGATCGGGGTCACGGCGGCGAGGATGGGAGTGCCCGAGCGCAGAGCGAGCACGACGCCGAAATTGGTCAAGTTGACAGCGTGAAGGAGCCGCAGGCAGCAGCAACAGGAGACGGACGGGGAGTCTCTGGCACAGCGGCCGGCCATCAGCTCGATCTTCGCCCGACGAGCGCGCCAGGCGCGGCTACGGGGCCCCAGCCTGGGTCCCCCGCGTCGTCCAGGCAAGGAAACGAGCCGACGGATGTGCACAAGGCTGCGACAGGGTCGGACGGGTCGTGGAGGGTGCGCAAGCGCATGCCAGGGCGGAGTGCAAAGGAACAGATGAAGGGAGGTAAGCATTCCGGGGCACTACTTAATTCATTATGATAATCATGCGCGGAGGGTGCTCACGCTCCCACGATAGCAGTTGCGGAGGCGGAGTCGCGGCAGGAGGGGCCCAAGGGGAGGGGTGAGCAGGGCGATAGCAATGGCCAGGCCGGAAGTCTCCAGCAGAAACAGGGCGGGCAACGCACGCCCTCGCCGAAGAAGGCCCCAGTCCCTGGAGATCGGGTGCAGCCGTCGCCGCCCAAGAAGGCTGGTGAGTCTAGTCCCGTCTGCTCTGGACAAAAATTCCGGCACGCTTGCAGGGTGCTGACAGATCGCTGTGCGCCCGAAGGTAAGGGGAAGGGGGGAGTTGCCCACCGAAACTGAGGAATCGGGTCGGAATCGTGCCAGGGTGGAGCTGCTGTTGGATGGGACAGAGGTGTGGGAGGGGACGAGAGCGAGAACCGTGGACTTGTGTACGTGAGGGCCGGTGAATCCGGGGATGTTCCATACTATACTGTCGTAAATGCGGGGCTGGAAGATTGATGACCGCTACTTGTTCGAGAAGTGAGTTTCGGTATAGGAACTCGTCCTTGCCTATCAGGATTACCGCCAGCGGTGCAACCAGAATATCCGAATCCCCGGAAATTTGCTGTTCATGAGTACATACCACGTACCGAGCATATGCCGCCTGCGATGTGCTGGTGACCATGGAAGCACACTCGAGATTAGGGACAGTGTTCTGCCTTCGAATGAATGGGGGCAACCCTGGAAAGACGTGGCAATAGCCCGCAGCAGGCCTTGTCAGCTGTTTCCGTGGTATCATTGGCATACGTATGAGTGGACGTGATGGGTAAATGATGAGCCGAGAAATACGTACATTGGAGGAAGCGACGGTGGTACGCAGTGGGTCGAGAGGCGAGGATCGTTATCTGGCGCAGTGGCCGGTTAAAGGGCGGACTCTGATGCGGGCCGGTGTTGGTATAGGTTACGTTCTCCCGCAGAGAAGTAAGGAAGCAGAGAGTCACGTGCGAACACTGATGCCGAACGGTGCTGAGTTGGTAGCGGAAGAGAGGGGGGAAGACTTACTGCTGGCTACGGGATGTGTACGGTATCCCGCAGACGCTAAGGTTGGACTACAGAATCATAACGCAGACGCTTGGACGTCACATTCGCGGCGCCGATCGATGGCATCTGACGATGCCGACCCTACAGAACACGGTCGTGATAAGTATAGTTGGCGATGAACCCTGACAATGAGCGACGGAGAGGGAAAAGTAAGTATACCAAAAGGATGTCGACGATTGGATGTCAAAAGCAGCACCCGGCGCGGGGACAGGTCACAAAAATGATTGAGGCCGGGATCGAACCGACGACCGCCTGTGTGTAAGACAGGAGTGATAACCACTACACCACTCAACCATCGCCCCCTGTCATGATAGGCCACCTGTGGCTCGATGGGAGGACGAGCAGGACAACGCTGGCGGCGAGATACGTGGGAACGGCAGCGTTGCAGCTCGGTCTCGAGTCTATCCTCCTGCTCTCGTCCTCTCATCCGTGGATAAATCGGGTATCTCGCCATGGTTCCCGCTGCCGCGTATCAAAATAGAAAGACGCCTGTCCACTGTTCCCCGAACCGCATCGGGCCTGGTTCCAACGTGGCTGTCGGCGAGCGTATGAAACAAGAGCGAAACAAGGCTCACCGTCTCCCTCGCCCGCTTCAGGCCTGCACCCCAAATCAACCATTAGCATCAGCAAACCCGGCCCACTTGCTTCATATGGTCCTTCCCGTTGATTAGAGCCTAACACATGTCGGAACACATCGATTCACGCATTGGAAACCAGCCCCAATCGGCTCCTCCTACCCACGCTCCTCCTAACCTGCGTCCGTAAGCCTGGTTTCACCTGGTCTCCCACAGCGCTCACGGCTGATCTGTGCCACCGTAATGCAGAAGAAGCGGCTCAGAACCGTTGTTCTACCGCCGCAACTGTTCCTCGGTGGCCACCGTACGCCCCTCGCCAACCCTCCTCCGCCGAACGCCGCCCGCTCGCGCTTCTGACGGTCTCACGTCTCGAGGGTTCCAAACTTCTTCAGCCACACGCCTGTCCACCACGCATCCGTCGACCATTCTACCCGTCCCACAACATGACGTTCACCCACTCCAACTCTTCGCGGAACCCGGCCGCGCGATAAGTAAACCGTTCCCCTGACCTTGGCCACAAGCGCTGTCCTAGCGCCAGACGCTGTCCACATTATGGCAACCGTGGTATCCCCTGGTATCCCCCGCCGACTACATTGTCATTCATGCGGCCCTGTCCATCATCATCATATCGCGATACGCGTGCAATCGGGCCACGCTTCTTCCCCGATTGATTGCACAACATCCGGCATCATGCAAGTCCCCGAGCCACGCGTCGACCTTCTCCCAAAACCCGGGCCCATGCAAGAAAGAAGCCTCTGTGGAATAAACGCATAAGGGCGAGGTACGTATGCATTCGCGGCAACAGTGCGAGTCTGTCGGTGCGACACTCCGATCGTCCGCCCATCGTATAAAACCCGAGGGGTCAACTTCCTCTCTCGGCGGTTCTCCCGCTGCATCACAACCTCTCGTGCACCATGGAACCATTCTACCTCCACATCCTTGCCCCCTTCACCCTCGCTGCTTGCATCCTGTTCCTCCTCCGACTCGCCCTCTCTCGGTCACTGAGTCGAGATCCCGTCCGTGCTCCGCTCCCGCCCGGCCCCAAAGCGATCCCCGTCATCGGAAACGTTCACCAGCTTCCACAGACTTACCAAGAACGGACGTTCGGCGAATGGACAAGACAGTTTGGTAGGCCGCCATTCACAAGCTAATTTGTGAGAAGGCGGCGCATTGAATACTGATACCCTTTCGTTGTAGGTGACGTAGTGTTTGCCAGAATCTTCAGGAGACCTGTGCTCGTTCTAGGTTCCCTGCGGGCAGCGCAGGACCTGCTCGAGAAGAAGAGCGTGAACTATTCGGACAGGCCGCGCCTGATCCTCCTCGCCGAGTTGTCAGTACTAATGGCCCCACCCGAAGGGGTATCTCTCCTGCCCTCTAAGCGATGCGCTGATCCGCCGTCCTTGTCAATCTTCCTCCCTCTCACAGGATGGGCTGGGACAACGTCATCACACATATGGGGTACGGCGACCGGTTCCGCAAGCACAGGCGATGGATGCACGACAACTTCCAGACAAGGAGCGCGCTCCAGGGCTACCAACCAGTCCAGCGTCGGGAGGCATACACCCTTCTCTCCGGCCTGCTCGCACACCCGGCCGACTTCTTGGTGCACATCAACAGGTGAGTGCGTCACATGCGCGCGGCCGCGTCTGCTGCCGCGAGGATCTGCGACCCCCTCCGAGTCCCGGCGGCAGACTGCGGCCACCGCGAACCCGCGAACTTCCTCATCTTATCGCGGCGCTGTGGCTGGACTTGGACACCAGGCTGATGGTGGAACTCTGACCGCGACCTCGGGCAGGTGGTCGACAGGCATGATCATGGACATTACGTACGGCCACCGCATCGACTCCCTCGACGACCCGTACGTCAAGCTCGCGTACGACGCGACGAGCGCGACCGTGCTCGCGGGAAGCCCCGGATCGATGCTTGTCGACTTCTTCCCCGTTCGTGAGTACTTACACGCACCCCATGGCCACTCCCTCCTACCTTCCTTTCTTCTTTCCTTCCTGCGCCCGCCGCCAGCGTCTGAGATGCTCGTGCTGATACGTGATCGAATTCAGTGAAGAGCCTCCCGATGTGGATGCCGGGCGCCGGGTTCAAGCGCGACGCACTGCGCGTTCGCGGGATGGTGCAGGCGATGATGGATACCCCGTACCAGATGGTCAGGGAAGCAATGGTGCGTGGGAGCGGTCGCGGTTGATCGTGCTTCTTACTTACTCATTTTTGGCGGCGGTCTCGATACTCGGACGGGCGTGCTCGCTTGCAGGCGTCCGGGACTGCGCGGCCCTCGTTTACGGCTTCGCTTCTCGAAGAGACGTATGGCCGCAACGGGCCGTCCGCGGAGGAAGCGGATGACATCAAAGGCGCCGCGGGCGTGATCTATGCAGGTGCGCGAAGTTCCCATCCCCGTACCCATTCGCACTCGTCGATGTCATGCGGGGTGTTGGTTCCATGCTGATGCGCGGATGCTTGGTGTGTATGCACAGCTGGGACAGAGACGGTACGTACATATACACACGGCGTCGATCGTGGCGACGATCTGTGACCTGGGCCCTCCTTCTCATGCGTGATCTGCGGCAGACCGTAACGGTACTGTCCAACTTCATGCTCGCGATGGTTCTGCACCCGGAGGCATTCAGGCGGGCTCAGGAGGAGCTCGATCGGGCGGTGGGCAGATCACGCCTGCCCGATTTCGACGACAGGGGAAGCCTGCCGTATCTCGATTGCATCCTCCGCGAAGTTCTCAGGTGAGATTGTCTTCACGTTCCCATAGTCGACCAAAGAATAAAACGCTGATCGTCTTGCACAGGTGGCGGTGCCCCGTCCCCCTCGGTGAGCAATGAACTGCAGGAGTGCGTAGCATTCATGGAGTCTTGACCCGTCTCCTGCAGGAGTCCCGCATAATGTCATGGAAGACGATGAGTACCGCGGGTACCACATCCCCGGGCAGACCATGGTCGTCGCGAATATGTGGTATGCTTCTTCTTCGCCCATGCGGACCGTTCGCCTCCAATGCACCCCATGCAGGAAGATGACCCAGGACCCCAAGTACTACCCCGACCCCCAGAGGTTCCGTCCGGACCGGTGGCTGGACATGGATCAGCACGTCCTCGAGTTTGCCGACCCACGCAAGATCGTGTTTGGCTTCGGCCGGAGGGCGTGCCCCGGGCGCGACTTCGCAGAGGCGAGCATGTGGCTCGCCGCTGCCAGCATCGTCGCTGTGTTTGATATCGGGAAGGCGAAGGACCAGTGGGGGAAGGAGATCACCCCATCCGGGGAGTACGAGTCCGGCTTTGTTAGGCAAGTCGCCTGCTTCGAGTTGAAGCTCACGATGAGAGCCGTGCCAACTCCAGCTAACCCGATCGGTCGTGCTCTCACTGTCCTAGCCAACCCAAACCATTCGTATGTTCTATCCGACCGCGTTCCGGCGCCCCGCATACGGCGGCAGACCTCATCGCCCAGGCTCGCGTCGCGCTCACGATCTAGGACCTAGGTTCGCCGCTTGTTCGCGCCACAACCGCTTGGAAGCTATGTTGTATAGCTCATCTTGTCTCTGGAAATGGATGCAGTGTTGTTCGTGTAAGCTTGTATCATATTACATGTAGTAGTACGTACTATGACTGTGCTGTAGAATACCACCCAGTTTAGAACCTAGGAAACGAAGAATTTCAACCAAAGTTCGTCACTACGCACCTCTTGAGACATCCAGGCTGGGTTGTACAGGACTTGCGTGAAGAGAAGACCTGCCATTTACAGTAATGATGGGCGCTTCAAGCACCGCCACCATAGCGCCCTCCAGACCTGTGTTCAGACCTCATCGAGTTTCATCTCCGTACACTTCAAAACCCGCCATCAACACGCAACAGGCTTCGCATCTGAACGGGGCCACCCAAGGTGAGCTCTCACCTGAGTTTTGAGCAGAGCAGAGTCCTGCACGATCTCTAAGGTCTGGGATATGCTTTGGTGGAGAGCACTGCCTAGGCCATCCAGACTCTAGAGATTGTTGGTTTTACTGATGTGTCCAGCGTGACTTAGCTGATCTGGGCTCATGTTGTCCTCGTGTTTGCCAAAAACATTATGTAATGTGCCTTCCAATCATTCAGTACTGCTAGCATTGCCATCTTGGGTTTCCAGCCATGTTTACTGCTCCAACTTGTAAATAATCACATACATCGGAGAACTAGAGAGAGCCCGGTATGCCGAGATAGAGCTGATCGGAATTTGCCAGTAAGCCACCCATTAGAAGGTCATTATCTGACCAATATCAGAGTGGCATTAGGCAGACAAGGTACATATCACAATATCAGAGGCATCATTCTGACCACTGTCAGGTATTTACTTCCAAAGGGCATCTGTGGAAGAATCAAAGAAAGTCTGATTCCCTCAATGATGCCAGACACCCATTTACCAAGCCTATCTAGGAATATATTGCATTCTGTACCCCTCTACCAGAATAATACAAAATTTATACATTCTTGATGTTATCTTGCTTTGTCTGACTATGATGAACTTGGGCTGTTAAGGCAAAAGATCTAACTGTAAGCCAAATACAAAGGATCTTCAGTCAGTGAGCAAACAACTAGTATAAATTACCAAAGTACCTGTAAGCTGAATACAAAGGACTACAGATACTAGTCAGTAACCAGTAAGTAAGA
>JAKLMY010000381.1:14197-25119 GCA_022814645.1 Ganoderma meredithae | reverse complement strand
GTTGGAGCGCCTGGAACTGGCAGCTACGGAGTTGTACGCTTATGTGCAGTCGTACTTCATGCGCGATGTGCATGCAACGCGCGTCATCGCCATGACTGCCGCCGGTCCATACTGGCAATGGAGGCAAGTCACGCGTAGGGAGATAGCCATCGGGACCGAGTTCGACAACGACAAAGCTCGTTCGAAGAAGAATTCCGTACTCAAATCAGCTTTCATAGAGAAGCTGTTAGAGACCCCCAGCTTCCTCCTTGCAAGTGAGGCTTCTGACGGCGAGCTCAATCGGATGCGGGACCACTTTTTGATCCCCCTCATCGAAGAGCATGCCACGTACAAATCTACCATGGTCCCCAATCCACAGCCGCCCAAAAAGGAGCGTAGGCAGGGCGGCGAAGAGGGAGAGCACGGAGAACACGAGGAGCATGAGGAGGAGGACAGGGAGGACAGGATGAACGAGGACGAAGACGAGGTCAGCTTCGGGTATGAAGACGACGTTGCCTTCAGGTATGGAGACGAGGACGAGTCGGACGAGTCGAACTAATAGGAGTCCTTGAATTCAATGAATACGTGTATTTGTTCATCTACTGGTGACTGACTGATATACGAATGGTACTGTGTCTCGGTGCTTGAAGCGTTCGTCAACGATTTCGACTTCGACTCTGTCAGCTTGGGGAGTCCTGCTCCAGGGTACGCTACCTCCGGGACTATCTATGTCTGGCTTCTGGGCAAAAGAATCAGAATCAGCCCCAGGGCTTTTGTGGAGGACATCCAGTGTGCAACAGCGCCGTTGGGCTTCTCAAGCCTCATATTAGCACGTCTAGACCAAATCAACCGAGTCAAATAAAGAGGTGTTATCCTACACGTCTCTCCAGGGCGGAGGTTTGAAGTTCATGATCGTTTTGGGCCTCAGGACTCGAGTGCTCGTTCGATCAGCACTGCCGCTCGCGTCAGCGGAGGGCGCCTGAGCTCGTCCGCCATCGGCACGGCCATGCGCGGCGCTTTCTTCGGTCTTCACGACGACAACGGCAACGACAACGACGACGACCTCGATTGTGGCCCTTCACTTGCCTTCTGAACTTTCAGGCATTTCTCGCTTCTCCGTACTTCCTGTGGCGCCCCTAGGCCCCGGCTTGCAGAAGATCCTTCAGGGGGGGGGGACACAAGAACTCGAGCTGTCGGTGCCAGAGCTGTTGAGGGCGAATCTACGCGTGGAGGGGACGCAGGGACGGACCGGAGCATTGCATTGGGTGAGTCGTATGGTGCACTCGGGTGAGGGGCGATGAACCCGTTGTTCATTCTGTGCAAAACCCACGCACAGCATCCTCACCTTCCGCAGTGACATATTATCCCGTCCTTTCGCCCTTCGCCTTCGACCTTCACGATCCACCATGTCGCACTACCCCGAGGTGAGCATGCCTCCAGGCTTTTCGTTTGGCTTGTTAGCTCTGCGTGGGTGCAACCGGGGTCTGGCGATCGCAGCGCTCGGTTAGGAGGTCTCAGGTTCAAGAAATACGGTATGGAGAGGGGCATTTGCATCTCAGAGACGCAGCTATGCTTTCGAATGTTCGGCGAGGGTCGTTAGTTGATGTTGTTGGAGCTGTGAAGATAATACGGAGGACCATCCACCTCATGAAGTGGGTCTGCATCCCTTTGGGGACTGGTCCTGGTCCTGGTCTATAGGCCGTTAGGAGCTTCGGAGCTTCATATCTCTTTCGCTCTCGATTTAATCGCATACCTTGGTGGGATTGGGCTATGATCTCATTCGCATCTTCGTCGTCGTGGTAGCGTCGGAGGCTTCATACTGATTGCGTCTTCTCCCGTCTTAGGCGGATGAAGCCCAGCACGGCCACTACAACGACGGCTACTCCCCATACCTCAGCTATCCCGACCCAAACGCCTACCACCATTCCCCGAGCCCTAACTACGAGCAAGAACATCAATCGTTCCAACCAATCCATGCCGCCGGGCAACCGGGAGGCTTTGTGCCTCCCCAGCGTACCAGCTTGTACGACCCCTTCCAGCCCAGCTTTCCACAACCCCACTCGCCTCCTCTCCACCCCGGCTCACCGCCTCTCCACCCGGGTTCGCCTCCGCTCCATATCGGCTCTCCTCCAATCAGCGACTATCTGTCGACGACTTCCCACACGCTCGCCGACCCCATGGGGCTGCAAAGCCCGTACAGCAGCCAGTCTACGAGGGTCCAACTGCATGACGACGGAGTGGTGGACGACTTTGGCGACACGGGCGACATCCCTCTGTTGCGCCGCGACGGGCCCACGGGCGGATCGATGCCGATCCCGGGCGAGTACGACCCGGTGGTGGACGACGATCGGTCGGAGAGCAACATCCGGTACGGGCGCATCCCACAGCGCGTGCCGCGGCGGTACAAGACGATCAAGAAGGTGGAGCTGTTCCACGGCAACTTCGTGCTGGACTCTGCGGTGCCGACGAAGCTGCTGGACATGTGCCCGCAGCGGAACGAGCGCGAGTTCACGCACATGCGGTACTCGGCGGCGACGTGCGACCCGAACGACTTCAAGGACTCGGGGTTCACGCTGCGGCAGGTGCACTACGACCCGCCGCGGAAGACGGAGCTGTTCGTCGTGATGACGATGTACAACGAGGACGAGGAGCTCTTTTGTCGGACGATGCACGGGGTGATGAAGAACATCGCGCACCTGTGCAAGCGCGATCGGAGCAAGACGTGGGGGAAGGAGGGCTGGAAGAAGGTGGTGGTGTGCATCGTGTCTGATGGCCGGCAGAAGATCAACTCGCGCACGCTGAGTGTTATTGCCGCGATGGGTGCGTACCAGGACGGTGTCGCCAAGGTGCGTAGTCTTGGTCGCCGTGAGCGAGTTACGCTTGGCGTGTGGGCTTATGGTCCGGCAGAATGTCGTCAACGCGAAACCCGTGACCGCCCATATTTACGAGTACACGACGCAAAGTATGTTCCGCCCGTCCGTATGCTCGCGGGATGCGACGCTGACAATTCGGGGCAGTCTCGGTGACGCCATCGATGAAGCTGGAAGGCGCGGAACGCGGGATCGTGCCGGTGCAGATTCTGTTCTGCCTGAAGGAGAAGAACCAGAAGAAGATCAACTCGCACCGCTGGTTCTTCAATGCCTTCGGCCCGATCCTCCAGCCCAACGTCTGTGTCCTGCTCGATGTCGGGACGATGCCAGGCCCCACGTCCATCTACCATCTGTGGAAGGCGTTTGACATCAATTCAAACGTGGGCGGCGCTTGCGGCGAGATTGTCGCGCTCAAGGGCAAGTACGGCCAGAATCTCATCAACCCGCTCGTCGCGGCCCAGAACTTCGAGTACAAGATGTCGAACATCCTCGATAAACCTCTGGAGTCTGTTTTCGGCTACATCACGGTGTTGCCCGGTGCCTTCAGCGCCTACCGATACTACGCACTCCAGAACGACTCGACTGGCGAAGGCCCGCTCCAGAAGTACTTCTTGGGCGAGAAGATGCACGGGGCTGGGGCGGATATCTTTACGGCTAACATGTACCTTGCCGAGGATCGTATTCTCTGCTGGGAGCTTGTCTCGAAGCGAAACCAGAGTTGGATCTTGCACTACGTCAAGTCTGCATACGCTGTCACGGACGTGCCTGATCAGGTTAGTGTCAACGGTCGTAGAGCTTCATCCGGTCGCTAAATTCGAATGCCCCGTAGGTTCCGGAACTCATCAGTCAGCGGCGTCGCTGGTTGAACGGGTCCTTTTTCGCGGCGATACACAGTACCGTCAAGTTCCATTACATCTACCGGTCATCGCACTCGTTCATGCGCAAGTTCTGGATCCATGTCGAGCTGCTGTATCAGATTTTCAACCTCTTCTTCTCGTGGTTCGCCTTGGTATGTTCGATGTACTGTTACGCGAGGTCGGAATGCTTATGTGGCGATAGGGCAACTACTACATCTCGTTCACCATTTTGAGCGAGTCGTTGGAGGACAGTTCATTCAACCTCAAGGGCATCAATATAGTCAACATCATACTGGAGTACTTTTACCTCGGCTTGCTGATTATGTGCTACATTCTCGCACTTGGCAACCGGCCGCAGGGTGCGAAATGGTTCTACACCTTGGCGTTCATCGGATTCGGCATCATCACGATATACATGACAGTAAGGCCCTCTAATACCCTAAGCATCGCGGCGGCCCTAATGCGACCAATGTGAAACGTGCAGATTGCCGCGTTCTTCCTCGCATTCAAGGGCATCGACAATATCGTGAAGCACGAAGGTCCGCTGACGCCGAACTCACTCTTCACGAACTCTATCTTCCGCAACATCGTCATCTCGCTACTGGCAACGCTCGGCTTGTACATTATCGCCTCTCTTCTCTTCGTACGTTCGAATCCACTGTTCTCGGAGGAATCCGCCCTGACACGCGCGTCGACAGTTCGAACCATGGCACATGATCACCTCGTTCATTCAATACCTGCTCATGGCGCCTTCATATATCTCGGTCCTTAACGTTTACGCTGTGCGTGATTGCTTCCGACGATGATCGTGCTGAGTCAGTACTAACACTTCCCCGCATAGTTCGCGAATGTCCAGTGCGCCCCGTTCATTTACTGACTGCGCCAGGGATCGTAGGCATGCTGACCTGATCGCCGCCCTACCCCGCATTCCGCAGCGACGTTTCATGGGGTACCAAGGGAGACAACAAGGTTTCCACAGATCTAGGTGTCGTCAAGACAGGGCCCAACAAAAATGAAGTCGAGGTCGCGGTGCCTACCGCGGAGACGGACATTAATGCGGCGTACGAGGACGCCATCCATCTGTTGTCCACGAAACCGCCCAAGCAAGAGTCTAAGCCAGACCCGCAAACGGAGCAAGAAGACTACTACAAGGGTTTCAGAACAAAGTGCGTTCCCGTTCCACATATACTTTATCGGGCTGACACGAGGCGGCTGACCTGTGCACGTTCGCAGTGTAAGTTTCGGGTGTTCTCAGATGAGGTGATGCCGGTACTGACGACGCTCGGCGCGCCACTTAGGTGCTGCTCTGGTGGACGCTCTCGAACGTGAGTGCTCTTCTATCTATCTCCGGTCGCGCTCACTGACCGGACGCGATCATCTCGTAGGCTCTCCTGGCAGCGGTCATCGTGTACGTGGCGTCGTTGACTGCAGACGCGTTATTGAACCGGCTAACCCCGTCCCAGCACCGCAACAGGGAAGGCCTCCCATGTAGGCGCGGACAAAACCGTCAGCGGCTACATGGCGTTCATCCTCTTCTCGGTCGCAGGCCTCGCCCGTACGTTGCTTCTCTGCTTCTTACTTCCTCCGCGTATAGTGGTAGTGCTGACGTCGTTCTCCGGCCTTCCAGTCGTCCGGTTCATTGGTTCATCAACCTACATGCTTGTCCGACTCTTTGCGGGCGAATAAGGGGCTGGATGGCAGGTAGAAGGGTATGCTTGCGTCAGTCGCCAGGACTGGCTTCGATTCTTTCACGCTCTCATCGGACATTCGGCGTTTGGCTCTCTCCTGTCTTGACTGCTGCTCGTGTTGTTACGGAAAATGAACGCTTATTATAAGTAACGTTGCAAGTGGTGCTACATCCGTTTCTGCTATCGATACCCTGTGCGGTTGGCGAGTAATTATGAGGACTAAGAATACAGTTACAGTAGCTGTGTGTCAACCATTGTTGTCGTAAAAAATATCGACGTATCCCACATCGAACCACCTGACACCCGATGACCAGTGAACCCTACGATGCCGGGCCCGAACTACAGTATAGACGTACAGTGAGGTATTGGCAAGAGGAAGGAACCGAGAGGAAAGATAACAAGATCGAACGACGCGCTGCGGCGTGTCGCGGCAACGCCGAGGGGATGCGGATGCGGATGCGGGGGTATCATGTCTCATGTATCATGCGCCGTGTATATCGTATGATAAGGGTTCACGCTCGAGCTCAGGCTGGCGTTGCGCGCCGGTATGTGGTATTGTGGCAGCCGAAACTGCTGCTCGATGCGGCGGGGGGGCAACAGTTCAAGCAGTCAGTCTCAGTCAGTCATGATGAACGCTTTGCCTGCGAACGAGCGAGACGACCGCATCTGTCAGCGTCTGCCGCCACCCCGGGATACGGCGCACGGGGGAACGGGAACTTACCGCTCTCGACCGCTTCGGGACGAGCAGGAGCACGGGATCCTCGTCGTCGGGCGTCGGGTACCGGGTGCACGCTTGTGGCGGCGCAGACATAGACATGGTCATCTGTGCGCATGCGTGCGTGGAGACGGGAAGGAGGACGTGGTTGGCTGTGAGCATGCGACGCCACAGCGCGCGGCCGGGACGCAGCGAACACTGAACACTAACCATGGCTAGTGCGCCGGGCGGCGCGGTCGAGACCTTGCGTTGTTTCGTAATGCGCAACGCCGAGTTGAGCTGCCAAGGACACACGAGGCCTTGTCAGCGAACCATACAGTTACTCGGGATGCATACACAGTGGCGGACGGCGGCGCCGGCTCGAGTGCACTCCGCGCCGCGGTGGCGAGAGCCAAAGCAGCTGTGGCGCGAGCTCGAGCGGGCAACCACCGAGGCACCGAGCTGGGTGGGGAGGGAGTGAGTGGTGCTCACCTTTGCTTGGCTCGCGCCCTTGGTCCGGCCCAGGGTGCCGTAGTGGACCATGTCGTTGGTAACGAAGGTCATGTTGGGGAACGCGGACAAAGAATGCGCGAGGCTGGGGAGCGCCGCGATGCTTGCCGAGGCTGGTGGAGATCCAGGTATGCGGGAGCTCGAGGTGTTTGCCGACGGGTCCATACTGCAGAGATGGGGACGTGCGAGGAAGGGGGAGGGGGACCACGAGGACGGGGCGGAGGACAGAGAAGAGGCCGAAGAGGAGGAGGCGGCGGAGGAAGAGGAGGCAGAGAAGCCTGAGCCTGAGGAAGACTGTGCAGCCGCGGTAGACATAGGGACGTGCAGGGACCGAGATGGGGGCAAAGCGTGGGTGCGGGTGGGGCTGGGGGGCGTTGAGGGATTTGAAACGAACAAAGGACGGTGCAGATGGCCGGGCTCATATGCAAAGACGCCACGCGCGCACTGCCGCAGACGCACTCTGTCAATCGGCCACGCGAATAGAGAGGCAGCACAGAATAGAACAAGATTCGAACGGCGCAGCCCGCCTCGCACCCCGGCGACAGAAGACGCGCCCAAAACGATTCCCTGGCTTCCGCCAGCCACATATATCCAGCCCCATCCTCGCTCCGCGCGGACCACGCCGGCATCCGCCCGCAACGTGCCCATCCTCTTCGCGCAAGCACCGTCATAGATCCGAGAGGGGGGCCTTCCTTCCTCCTTTCTCCCGGCGATCCCGAGGAACCGCCCACGGATGGCCGGCGCCTGCGACGCGTGTTTTACCCGACATCGTCGCAGTTCTCCAGCGGAGTTACGAACAATCCACTCACACTGGCTTCTGTCGCGCAGATGGGCGCAGAGGAGAGGCACCTCCGGAGTCGCAAGAAGTCCCGAAGCACTCCACAGGCCGAGCCCAAAGGCCCAACGCCATAGATTATCTTCGATATCACGAGTCACATAACACGGCCCCGGGCTCCCGACTGCTATTGCCTCACCCAGCGAACTCTCGCGATATCCAAGACCCAACAGCCCAGATGCCTCATATACGGCGCGAGATACGTTCGAGCCGCGGAGCTCGACACCCCGAGTCACAGTGCTCTAAGTAGTCATCGTCATCCACACGTCGAATCAAACTACACACCTGTGCGCCGATTCCGGGGGGACACTTGGCATTGGCAGTGGCACGTACACACACACATGCCAGCATAGGATCCCTGTGATACGCCCGGTCAGACAAATCGAGCAACTCTAGAGTTGCATTATCGCTATGCGGACGCACCATCCGCCGCGCAACCGGATCCGCATCCGTCCTCCCCCCCCCTCCTCCTCCTGAGTCCCGATAATCGCGTCCGCCTTGTTCCTGTACGTGGCGCCGAGCCGTGATTCGTGATTTCTGGCCTCTAAAACGAGCGCCAGAGGATGTCGTTCCCGGGGGCGCGGCCCACGTTCCGCACGTGCTGCCAGTCGCCGTCGCCGTCGGCGGGCAGGTACCACGACACGCGCGCATGCCCGACCCAGAAGATGACCTGGCTCAGCGACGGCGCGTACATGTGGAAGCCCAGGAGGATCGGGCGGTGCATCCACCCGGGGGGCTGGGGCTCCCAGCGCGTCACGTCGACCTCGAGCACCTCGAGCGCGTGCATGTTCATCAGGCAGCTGTCGAGCGCGTCCAACTGCGGACAAAGGGGAGAAGAGGGGGATACGCGTCAGCGAGCGGGCACGTTCGTTTTTGGCGGACGGAAGCCTAAGGGGGATGGAGGGACGTGTGCTGTCCGCATCGCGCCAGTTCGAGTTCCTCGAGTTCGAGGACGACCTGGCCCTGATCGCGGAGAAGCCGCGTCTACGCCATGCATATCGAGATACCTGACTACCCAGAAAGCAATGCAGATGTGCTGATGCAGGGACGAGGACGGCTCACCTCGGTGCACGACAGCGGAAGCACGCCGAGGTACCGCAGGGTGGACGCGAAAACCGAGGTCGAGACCAGCTGGACAGTCTCGAGAAGCAGGCTGCCGGGCAGGTTGACGACGCTCAGGCTGCGAAGCCCGCGCATAATCTTGCACAGATCTCCGACGACGGTGGGCAGAATCGGGGCGGTGTCGTCATCGAGTGTGATCTGGAGCCGGGTCAGCGGGCACGCCAGCAGCTCCGCGGCGACGAGCACGGGGCCGCTGAACGACTCGAGCGCGCCTAGCGCAGCTGAGGGCAGCGGGCACAGCGGGCCACTCTCGGCCACGGCCGAGTCGGACGCGTTCAGGTCTTGGAGCTTGTCCTGCTTCTGGAGGAACTCGACGAGGTGCGCGTCCCAGGGGAGGCGGAGGTTCGCCTCGCGGAGCTGGAACGTGATCAGCTCGTGGTCGAGGAGCCAGGAGTGCGCGGAGAGCGGGTCCCAGAGGATGAGCGAGTCGAGATTGACCATCAGCGTGAGCGCGAGCTGGATGACGAGCCAGAACTGCGCGGACACGGCGCTGAAGTTGTTGCGCGGAGACAAACGCCGCGGATCTTGGTAGAGGACGAAGCGTTTGACGTATGCGGCCCTGAGGCCGTCGCGCATTGTAATAGAATGGCAGCCGAGGTACGCGGATTGTGCATCGCGGAGCACAACGTTCTCGTAAATTCGGGGTTCCGCGGCGCGCTGTAGGGCTTTGGTTGTGCGGGCGAGCGTAAGGAGATCGCGAAAGTGGACATAAGACGCGATCAAGCCGTATATTTCGGGAGGCAATTGAAGCATGATTCAATGGCCGTGGCAGTCTGGAAATGGCTGGGTAAGGAACGCATTGACAAGGCTACTGCTGCGTGGGGAAGGTCTCTGACCTCGGCCAAAACTCTATTGGGGAAAACGCCTAGTTAAATTCGCTGGATACCGACAGTTGGCAGCATGAAGTGGCAATAAGCGATTCTAGGATTTCACGTCAGTTCAAAATAAGAGGAAGGAGGGTCGGCAATTTTTGCACAGAAGCGAAGGCCATTGCAGTTGTTTCAAAACGGAAACCAATGCATACAATCAAAGACGAGACCGACTGTGGATGGTCCACCATAGTTCATGCGTTTACACAGGATGCTCAATGATGAGATGGGCTAGAATGCTTCTAGACACCACGTCGACAGACTGTGATGCATGGACACCCGGATCTGTTCCGTGGTAGACTTCAGGGAGCCAGGCGCGAGAGGTCTGCAAATGAGGCGCATACAGCGACCTCATAGAAGAGAGAACTCACTGAGGACACAGTGACCCCGTCCTCACGAGTGTCACTACCTCTACATAAGTTAAAAATCCGACCTTGGGTCTCGAAAACCGGATGCTGAGCACTCACTCCTACTGAGCCTCAAAATGACAAGCCGTAGCAAGCGCTCGGGGCCTAGGAGGAGTTTCAATCTCACTTCGGTGGGAGGACTCTCAATAAGGGACAAAATCTAACATTGTTACTCACGAATGTTGCACTGGCGTACAAGGACGCGTTGTGGACGAAGAATCCAGCGTCCCTGCCAGACGCCACTTCTCCGGGGCTCGTTCGATAGCTTTGAATGTGTATGCGCATCGCAAAAGTATTTTAAAGGAAGCGACGCGCAAGGGGGCTGGTAGGAAATGATTTTGCTGCCTTCTCGACCAGGGAGGGGGAGACGGCTTAGGGGGAGAAGATGGAGGGACGAGAACAAGGACGGAGGAGCTGCGGAAGCGCCCGAGGACAAGCGGAAAAAGCGCCCAAAATGGACGCGTCGGAAGAGAGCAGCGCACGGCTTGATCCCCATCGTCCACGATCGACTCCCCCCCTCGGCCCCATTCCCGCCTCCCTACGCGTCTTCACCATGGGCGAGTCCCGCACCGAGCTCATTGCCTGGCTCAACGAACTCCTCCAGATCAACTACACCAAGGTCGAGCAGTGTGGCACAGGAGCCGCCTACTGCCAGGTTATAGACTCGATCTATGGTCAGTCCTCCCTCCGCTGCACCCGCAGGCTTGCACGTTGGTAACTGTGCCAGCCTTGACCTCTGACGGATAGGCGATATCCCCATGGTCCGCGTCAAGATGAACGCCAAGCATGAATATGAGTTCATCGCCAACTTCAAAGTCCTCCAGAACGCTTTCCGTGCGAAGAAGATCGACAGGGTATGTCGCCACTCCATCCTCACCTAGGCGTTGCCGACCCCTCGCAGCCCATTCCAATAGAGAAGCTCGTCAAGTGCAAGATGCAGTACGTCTATGCCGCTTCCTTTGTCCGTTATCACACGCTCAGACCCCTCCCCCCCCCCCCCCCCCCCCCCCAATAACAATCAACCACCAGGTCTAGCAGTGGCGCCAGCGCGCATTGGTCGCAAAATAAGGTTGCCCGGGCGACGACCCCCC
>JAKLMY010000381.1:0-14187 GCA_022814645.1 Ganoderma meredithae | reverse complement strand
CCCCACCCCGCCCGTCTGCTCATTCAGAGACAACCTCGAGTTCTTGCAGTGGCTCAAGCGCTATTGGGACACAAATTACGGTGGCCAGGGCTACGACCCCGTCGCCCGTCGACGTGGCGCCCCCACAGACACCCCTGCCACGGTCGCACCCCTCGGTGGTGGTGCGGCCTCGCGTACGACTGGCGGTCTGCACGCGGGCGGCGCACGGGCAGGCGGCCGCACCCCTATTTCTGGTCACCGTGCGGGCTCCACGCAACCAAACGAAGCCTTACAAAACCTGCAGGCCCAACTGAGGGATATGAATGCGCATCTGGAGGGTCTCGAGAAGGAGCGCGATTTCTACTTCGCGAAGGTGAGTCCTCACGCATCGGAACCTGCTTCCTCTACCCCCGGTCCCTCCCCCCTATCATATGCGTCACCAGTGGCTCATGCGACCATGTTAGTTGCGCGATATAGAGATACTCGTCCAGCAGCAACTCGAGACACTACAAGCCGAGGAGAAGGACGACCCGCTCCTGCGGGAGATTCAGAAGATTCTGTACTCAACGGAGGTAAGGTGTCACTTTGCCGCCTCGCTGTTCCGTTTGCTTATCGTCAATCGGATCCTTGTGCTACCCAGGAGGGTTTCGAGGTCCCCGAGGGCGCGGTCGACGAGGAGGAGACGTTCTAATCACCATAATGTGCATACAGCACCCGCAGAAGCCCTGCTAGGTGTCGAAGAGAGAAGTATACATCACCATCATACCAGCATATTCCCATCTAGTCCTTCATTTCCGCCTCGCGCCCGTGCCCGTTCCCGAGCCTTGCTTATCGTTAGCGGCTTCAGTGACGGGTTTCGCGCTCCCTAACGCGGATTTCAAGATGTATCGTCGTATCACGTTCCTTTAACCCTCTAGTCTTTTAGCTGTCGCTGCGTCCTCGTCGCTTGTCGCTGCACTCACCAATGCCATCCTCAGATTACCCTCGATCTGTGTCCTGCCTTCAACACCTTTATTGCGGCGTAGAGTGGCCCCTGCAGGTGGTCCGCTGGGCTGATAAGGCGCTTTAATGTTACGTACCGTTAGCTTTGACCCGACAGCGAAACTTCGTTCTTCCTGACTCCACCATACCACATGATATCCTGATGACTAGTCACTAGACAGGCAAGGCGACGCCGTGTTCTCCGCAGCCAAAAGCTCTCAACAGGTGAGCCACCCTCAGTACGTCGTACATATGCCCACTGACAAGCCGAATTTCCGCTTTGTGATCAGTGGGTGGTCCGATTCTATCACAGCAATCCGGGCGACGACCACAAGCCAATGCATCAAGTGTTTAAGGACGTTCGTCCGCGCAAAGTTCTCTCATCTCCAAGCTCTCCCCTTCACGACTTGTCTATCCCGCAGTCTCTGCCGCTGGCAAGTATAGCATTGCCCAAGGTAATCTCACACCAGCTCCACATCTCTGGCCGCGGCCGTCCTGTCTGGTACGAGAGGACGTAGCTGCAGAGTAGCGGCTCCTCCAATTCGGTCTGTCTGTCTGTCTGTCTCTCGCTCAGCGGTGCGTCTCCTCGTGCCTGGCCGCAACGTATCGATTCCTGACGTCCAAGGCTGGTACATACATAGCACAACACTAGATTCCGATACAGGCCCCGGGATCGCTGTTGAGACCCACCCTCGTACCCGCACGCCTCATCCCTGCCGTCCACATTCGAGGGAGTGATTGAAGGGACAGCCTACAGGGACACTCGTGGTTTCGGTGACGCTGCAGAGCAACTGAGCTGTATGGCTCTTCTCCAAGGCCCTCAGCCACCCAAGCCTCTCGGACGGCGCGCACACAGTCGACGTCGCCGTCGTCCAGAGCTCGAAGTTCTGGGCAAGTCGAGTGACGGAGCGGTCGCGAAAGCGAGGATATCGATACCAGCGGTGGCGATCGTGTGCTGCGGCGTCGTGAGCGGCGCACCGTTCTCGGTGCTCCTGCTCCGTGTGGCGTGCATCCCAGCACAAGTATGTGTAGCTTCCTGAATCTGATGTCCGCGAGGGTGCGTACCTCCGCGGGCGCTCGGAACAAAGTCGTTCATGCATATTTCCCAGATCTAGGCCTAAAGTTTATCCTTCCACCCTCGTTCATCCCTCTTCACTCACGACTACCCTCTGCCGGTCGCACGACGTCGACGTCCTCTTTGCGCCGGAAGCGGGGCTGACAACGGCAGCGAATGCCAACACTACGCGCGGCAAGATGGACAGGGGCGGGCGGTGCTAATGGCAGTCCAACTTCAATCTACGAAGAGTCCCGGGACGCGGCAGGCCATGCCCTTCGCTTGCTGTTGGATCATACAATGTGCACGCGCGCACGGGTCGGTTGGCCCAGCACCTCTCCCTACCGCCTCTTCGAGTTCGGTCGAGGCGGAGTCCTCCGATGCCGCCGACATCTACTGAACTTTACACCTGGTACGGACGAGCTCTCCACCTGAAGGCTCCCCGCGCGCTAGGGAATGAGGAATGCGCTTGTGGGAGATGCCTCTGCGCCGGCTGTTTTGCTGTGTCCGTAAGTTGTTCCACCGTGTTTATTCGCTTCCAGACTGCACCGCCATCAAGACATGTCTATGTGCATGATCTCAATCTGTCAGTACCGGCAGGGACCAACCATTCCTCCGCGGTGGATGGTCTCAGGCATCTTGATGCCGAAGCCTGTCTGCCTTCTCCATGGCAGTCCGAAGACTGCCCCGAGTATGCCGACCAACTAATATCGACCTCCTGATTTTCTCGTGTTCCCGCTCCTCGATGCGTCTGCCAATATAAAGCTCGCTTGCTCCCTTCAATCACTCCACTCTCCTCTAGCCCCAGCCCCTCGCTCCGGCCATTCGTCATGCCATATAACCTTGACTCCACGAACACCCGCCTCGTCGTCATTGGCGCCGGAGACACCGCCCTGCACTATATCGGGAACTGGGAGGAAGATTGGGCAAATGGGCCGGGAGACGTGCTGTGGAAGTCAACAACACCGTCAGATTCCGTATCTCTGCAGTTTCACGGTAAGCCGCATAGCAATTACGGTCCGAGACCTCAGGCATCGATGTTCCTTCCAGGGAAAAGAATCTTGCTCGATGTCGTCTCGACATCAAACGCCACCTCTTCCCCTCCCACCATCCAGTGGTCTATCGACAACAAATCACCCTCGACTGCCAACGTCCAGACGAGCAGCTCGGGATGGTCGTTTCAGACCTTGATCAACCAGGCAAGCCTTGTGGACGACGTGCATACGATCAACGTCACCGTGGTGCAGGTCTCGCCGGACAACCCTTTCCTGCTGGACAGCTTCGCGTTTGCACCGAGCAGCGAGTTCTGGAGCGGGGCGTTGCCGACAAACGCTGCCTCGAGGACTTCTATTGCGCCGATTATTGTTGGTGGGATCTTCGCGGGGGTGGTACTCGCGCTAGCGTGCATCTCTTGTACGGTTTGGCTGAGGAGGCGGAGGGCACGACGGTTCACGTATTCCACGATTTCGGGTACTCAAGAGGGTGCGTTCTCTGTCCAAAAACAAGCCACGGCGTTATTTGGCTGATCTTCCAGCTTTAGATGATCAAGTCACCCGAAAGATCTCACCTTTCACCTTCCGACGAATTGGCGCACGACTTGCGTGCACTCGTTCCCCCACAACAGAGTTGACCCACGACAATATTCCACATTCCCCTCCTCCCACCTCAGAAGTCTCTACAGCTGGCGCCACGATAGTGTCTCAAGACACGAACGAAAGCCGAAACTCGATCATCGCGCAAGCGCCGAAACGGAAAGGGTACAAGCTCCGCTCCTCGCAGCATATCCGGAGTTTTCGGGCTCTCGTGTATACGCGGTCGACCAACCAGACTATCTCAGTATCCTTGGCCCCTTCGACGCCCCTGCCGCAGGATGCCAGCCAAACGGTCGCGCCTCCATCGGGGCAGGGATCAGAGCCTCCTACTCCGCCCCCATTATATACTGCTTGATCTACCTCAGGAGGCCCGTTTCGACGTTTTTGTCATGCAATGGCTTCAATTTAGTGGCTATCGTTGAGCGACAGTCTACGACGTACTGTACGTCATCTACACGTGTGCAAACATGTTGCCGTTGACTTTGCACTTCGACCAGAAGATGAGCAGGGACCCGACGATGTTCAAAATGCCGCATAGGGCCATCATACCCGTGTAACTTCCCCCATCTGCTTTCATTACCGCTCCGGCAGCAGGACCCCCAGCTAGTACCCTGTACCGCCAATGTTAGTCCGGAACAGGTTTGACGTTCATGGAGCAGCGAAACACTCACGCGAAGGACGCAACGCTGTATAAGATCCCGATCCTCGTCCCCACTTCTTTGATATCCGAGATTTGTGAGACGCAGGGAATTTGCATGGCGAGAAACGCCCCTGCAAAGCACCCATACATCACTCCGAAAACGATGATGGGGACCAAAGATTTGGCGACCGTCCAAAAGACCAGGGCGAGGAGACCGATGAGGAATGCGGCCGGGGATGCGATGTTGAAGCGACCGATAACGTCGGCGAGGAAGGCCGGTACAATCCGGCCAACGATGCTACCTGCGTTCATCGCTGAGACGATGTAGAAAGAGGTCGAAGAGGGCACGCCTCTGGAGATCGCGTAGTTGGAGATGTAAGTAAACGGTATAAACAGGCCTATTACGATCCGAGGTCAGCACGGTGACTTGCGCGGCCGTCACGGTCGGTATGTATATCTCTACTCACCAAAGTTGACGAAGAAGCAGCCCGCGACTAGCAAGAGGAAAGGCACATCACGGAGAATTTTCGCGTCTGGAAGTGGAGGGACAGAGTTTCCTCCAGGACGAATGCGGCTTGTGATGGTTGCGTTCGCGATGGTGCACAGCACCAGCACCAAAAATCCGTACGCGCGTACCGACCACCCGAAACCAATGCGTGCGAAGAGAAAACGGAAGAGGATTGGGAAGACGACGCCGCCTGTGCAGAGCGGGCTCACATCGAGCATAAAACAAAGCGAGTAGACGGACTGACCTACGCCAGAACCTGCGATTGTGATGCCCATAGCCGTTGCCCGGAGTTTGACGAAATGCGTTGATATGGATGCGAATGACGGATAGAACCTGCGGAGACCATCGGTGAACATGAACGTGGCGTGGGCTTGGTACTTACAGCATTCCGTAAGCCAAACCCGTCAGCAAACCCTGGACCAGTAGGAACTGGTACAGCTCCGTGCAAATGCTCGTGATCATGGTGCTGACGACGAGCAGGATAGAACCAGGGATTAGGATAACTCGAGGGCCGTACGCGTCGAAAATACGGCCTAAAATAGAACCCTGTAAAGGTGCCCTCTTCGTCAATACGTTTAATATCAGGAAGAAGGCTAACGTACGGAGAAGTACAAAACCCAGAGCTGTAGGGACCCAATCCAAGAGATGGTCGAAGGCGATACTCCTCTGAGCTGATGTTGAGCGTAATACGTCTCAAATATTCCAAATGCAGTAATCTGTCCGCTACAGAAGAGCATCAGGGCACCTCCGAAGACACAGAGCCATGCCTCGAGTCCCTTGTCCATGGTGGTGTGACCGTCGATCGTCGACCTATCTTCTCCCACACTGGAAGAAGTATTCTTCACCTCCGATACACGAATTAGTACTGGTGAGGGAAGATTTGCCATTCTGTCGCAGGGTGAGGCTATGGGAAAATGCTAGAACAACGTCTAGGCAGTCAGTTCAAGGTCATGTAGTGGGGGCATTCACGAGAAGAGCCGTCTTTAAAAAGAGACCAATCCCCCCATTCGTGCCTCCCTGTGCGTAAGAAAGTTCGGACTCACGTAAAATGAAGCGGCCCACATCGGTTCCTGTACGGTACTCTACACGGCCCAGACGCGAGGCGGCGCTGAGAAGAAGCATGGCGCCTGAGAAGTCCCAAGCCGCCCATACCATAAGACTGGGTGGTCGTAAGGAGGATGTCGCCAGAACGAGGAAATCGATGCCGTGGACCTATTAGCTGTATGGGCTGCAACTAGCACTCCTCCTGTACTGGCGTCTCTGCCTTCAGGTGGTACTATCCGCGATAATGATATTCGGATGAGGAGGGTGCTGCAGCACCGGAAAAGGGAAACAGTAGTAACTGTCCAGAGGTCTCAGCGAGACATGTGCAGGAGGAATTTCGGTAGCAAGCAATTCTCCGAAGGATCCACAGCAAATTTGAGCGTAGCAAATGGCCGCCGGCCTCGTTATCGCCAACGAGCTGCTTGAAAGGTCTAGATAGTAATTCGAGGCGATGGTGGCGTATGCAAGTGAATGAAGAACATCACATCGTTTGAACTCACCACAACGTGGAAGGATGAAAATAGCATCATGTTGCAGTACTTCCTTCTTGTTCACAAGGTATGACATAGTCCGGGCGCTCTGAAGGGCAATTGCATTAGTAGTACAGTAAATATACAAATGAAGGAGGATCTCTAAAACGTCGACGATCCGTATTCATATTCGTGCCCAAAGCGGCGCTAGCTTTATTCTTGACCATAGCATGAAGAACGAGCCCAGGATGTTGGCGGCGCCACAAAGCGCGATTAACCCATCGTATGACCCACGATCTGCCTTGAGGAGAGCACCTGCCGCGGGACCACCGGCCAATGCACTGCCGCAGCGGCCCAGCAAGGGAACAGGATTGACGTCAGCTGAATGAGGCTTCCCAGGAAGATGGCGACCCACTTACGCAAACGAGACGATACTGTATAAGACGCCGATTCTCGTGCCAATCACGTTCGGCTTTGATATTTTAGCGACGCATGGAATCAGAATAGCGATGAAGCCTCCAGAAAGGAAGCCGTAGAGGATGGCGAAAAGCACTATTGCGACGAGAGACCTTGCGAAGATCCAGAACACGAGGGGGGAGAGACCCAGGAGGAATGCGCAAGGCACAATGATATTAAACGGACCGATGAAGTCCGAGACCAAGGGCGGTGCCAAGCGTCCCACAATGCCGCCGCCGTTCATGGCCGAAATGATGTAGAATGCCGTCGTCGACGAGAGCCTGTGATCTCGGGCATAGTCCGCGATGTAGAAGAATGGGATGAAGAGACCTGGAAAACAGTGTCAGTGACGTAGCGTGATGGGACCTACCTTGTGAAACGTACCCAGGCACACAAAGATGCTCCCGGCAACCACGAGGATGAACGGCACGTCCTGGAAGATCTTGGGGTCGATCCACGGAGCTTCGTTTCTCGCTGTTTCACGGCGGGTCGTAACTGTTGCAATCGCTACGGCGCAACATGCAAGGGATATGAAGCCGGAAATCCTGACGGCCCATGGGAAGCCGACACCCACGAACAGCCGCTGAAACATAATGGGATACACAACGCCGCCTAGGCGAGGCTAAGGACCCCTCTTTTCGCGGCCGAAACATGAGTGGCACACACCTACTCCTGAGCCCGTGAAGGCTATGCCAATCGCAGTTCCGCGGCGGAGGGAGAAATGGGTCGAGATCGCCGAAAGGCATGGATAGAAACTTGACATTCACGAGTCATGCATAGAGCTTGAGCGAAAGCACAATCGGAGACTCACATCATTCCGACTCCGACTCCGAACAATACACCTTGCGCGAGGATGTATTGGTAGAATCGTGTGGAAAGGCTCGTCATCATGATACTTAACGTAAGCATGACCGTTCCTGGTACCATGAGCACTCGTGGACCGTAGGCGTCAAATATCCTCCCAACAAAGCAACCCTTGCGCAAGGAGAAGATGAGATCGGATAGGAATAGAAAGAACAGTCACTCACGGAGAAGAAAAAGATCCACAATTGAAGAGACCCAATCCACGCTATCGTGGACGGTGGCAAAGTATGGAGTTGGTGTTCAGCGTACCACGTCTGAAACGTGCCGAAGGCATTCAACTGCCCGAATGTACAGAATAGCCCGGCGAAAGCTCCACCAACGGTGAGCCAAGCCTTCCAACCTCCATCCGGATATGTAGGTAAACACACGTGAGGAGTGGAAGGCTGACCATTGCTTGAATTAGAGTCATCCTCGGATATCGTCGCGGATATCGTTTCTTCGCCGTATATGGCCGCCCCACCTGCTCCCTTCTCTACATCGGCCATGTGGATTAGCAGATCGCAGGGTCAGTGGGTGGAATATGCCACGCAGCAGAGAGGGAAAGTAGAAACAGATCAGTTCATGCATGCCGAGACCTTAAATAAGGCGTGTTGTAAGCGCATTCTCTGCAGGCGTGAGAGGTACGGAAGTCTGTCTGTCATATCGCATCATCGAAGACTGGGAACAGAGACCTGCCATCTGTCCGCCTTCTCGGGAATAAATGTCAGCTCGGAAGCACCGCACATGTCACTGGAAGCCGCCCGGAATCAGCCACAAAACGAGGTACAGAGGGCGAGGCTGTTGGTACTTTTCCTATGTGCGCCCGGGCGGCCGAACTTCGATACGAGCCATGGCATGGAAAACCAGTAACGCCCGTCAAGCACGGAGGATTTGACATCTGGGCGAGCCGATCGAGTTGGCGCGTTGTCGAAGCATGGAAAGACGAGGTGAGTTCTCAATCATGTTTGGGGGGCATACAGGTCATGTTTTCGCTTTGCGAGACTACGCATAAGAATACTGATTCGGTCAACTGTGTTCGGAATGTAAGCGAAGGAGTACCGTGTGGCTACGGCCTAACGAGCACTCAGCTTTCGCACACAGCCCGAAGAATATCCCACGGAGAGTAGCGGACGACTTGGACCCAAGCAGAAGCCAAGGAAGACCAATTTGCTTACGATGTTGTCCGAAATAATCGGGGCAAAGGCTTGTCAGGGGAAATACTCATTGAGCGCTGCTAGAAATTCATTCAGCCTGCCATGTCAGGCTTGTTCGGAAACAGACGGACTTACACTCAACCTCAGCAGAGAGTGAAAACGCCGGCCAGAAAATAAATATGACGTTCTGTTCCGTATTCTTCATCAACCCTGGCCCGCAGACATAGAATACGACCTTACATGCGTTGAAATCCCCTGCGTCGAGCTCTACGCTGCTCTACGCTAACACGACACGAGCACAATCTAGCCAGTGTCTAATGCACAGATTACACCGGATCCGCACAAACGTCGGGCACGGACAGGGAATGCAATCATTATGAAATACTTGCATTCAGCATGCATAAACTATGTCTCAAGTTCTGCCGTCCCATGCATCAATGGCCGGGTCTGGAGATACCGGACAATCATAATCACTCACCCAGACGCCAAGCCTCACTGCTCGTACACGGCGCGCCCGCGCTCGCAGCCCATATACGCCACCCGCACCTTTGCGTGTTTACTCCCCAAACCCCGCACTTGCACCACCTGCGGATCTCCGGGGAAGACATCGATTGCGTTGTCGCTCCACCGCACCGTCTCCTGCCGTCCGAGAGCCAGGGCCCCCTCCCCCTCTCCCTCTCCTTGTTCGTCGACGGTGAAGAACAGACCCTTGATCGGCTTCTCGACGGCGACGCGCACGATCGCGCCCTCAAACATCAGGTCGAGCTTCGGATCTGGGAAATCGACGAGACGGAACGGCTGTGGCCAGTCCGCGTAGCGCGCGAGGACCTCGCCGGACGCGGCATCCAGAAGCCGGGCGCCGATGACTACGGAGTGCGACGGGTCGACCGAGATCGCGCTGGGGGCCGCCGGGCCCGGTACAAGCAGGGTCACGAGCTCTGTGGTTTGATTGGGGAGCAGGGTCGCGGCGAGCGTCGAGGTCTGCGTCCAGTCGGAATAGAGGTCGACGAAGGAGAGCTCTAGGCGGACGTCGCGCGCAGCGAGCGTCGCGTTTGTGCCCCACACCTCGATCGTCGCGGACACGGAGCGGAACGCGCCGAATTCATAAAACTACCGGGTGCGAAGGCTGGATCAGTAATGCGACTGCTATACAGTAGACAGTATACTTGGAACCGAGCGAAGGGGTATTTCGAATGAATACGTGCCTGTTTGGGGCGGTCGTTCTCACGATTTTGAGTTACCTATGAGCGAGGGCGGGCCGCGGCGAGTTGCATGTCAGTCGAGCACAAGGGCCAACAGACCACTCTCTACATGTAGTACTCACGGTCCTGAACATCCCGACAGAGATCGGACTCAACTCGCGGGCGATGGTGTAGTACACGGGCTTAGCCCGGAGCTATGTGGAGGTGCCAGCATGAGCTGTCAGCGCGGGTCTTCGAGTCTTCAATGGACGCCCTACGAAAAAGTCCGCGATCGCCCATGAAACGACCGGCCAACAGTCGTTCATCTGCCACACAAGTACACCTGCGGTCTGCATTAATGGATGCGCACGAATGTCAGCAGCCGCGCGAAAGTGCTATAAGGTCCGAACAGGGGACTACTCACGTATTGCTTGCCCTTGCCTCGCCACTCGCGCCGCCACGTCCTGTAAGCGAGGCTTACGGCCTCCGACTGCATGAGCTGCGAATTGTATATGTGCCTGCGCCGCAGAACCTGCTCAGCATATCTCCGCGGAACCCGCGCGTGCCAGCACTCACGTCTCGAGGTCGCTCGTCAGCCTGAAGTTCTCGTTCATGACAATAGCGAAGCGCCGCTCGTGGCTCCCCGCCCGGTCATGCTGTGCCATGGCCTTCGACTGCGCCCACCTGTCCTTCGTGTTTCCATCCAGCCAGTAATCGATCGTCTTAATGTCGGGGAACGAGGGGATCCCGAACTCGCTGTCCACCGTCAGATCAGTCATTGCATGATGACGCAAGCGACGATCCCGTCCGAGACGGGACGCACCTGACGAAACGCCCGCCGTTGGAGGGGTATTCCTGCCATGGCCATTCCTTGCCACCCCAGATGTTCCACTGGTGCACGTCGCCGATCGTCGGGTCAGAGGTGTCCCAGCCCTTTCCGCCATACGGCGACCCCCGATGATACGGGATGAGCGGATCGCAGTGCTCGGCGACGACAGCGGGAAACACTTCCTCGTACAGCACGCGCGCCGGCAGAGCGTCGATGCCTGTGTCAGTGCCCAAGTCAAAGTCAGTCAGATAGAAATAGGCTCCGCAGCGCGATCGACAAGCATGCGCACCTCCCCATTGAAGCACCATCTGGTAGTCTAAGTGTATTCAAGTGCGCAATGTGCAGGATGCGGAGCGGACGATGTCACGGACCTTCGTTGTTCCCACAGAAGAGGGCGAGCGACGGGTGGTGCCGGAGGCGCTTGACGTTGTCCTCCGCCTCGGCCTTCACGCTCTGTACGAACGAGTCGAACGCCGGGTACACCCCGCACGCGAACTGGAAGTCCTGCCACACAAGCACGCCCAGCTCTGCGAATATCACCGGGGAAACGCGGACCGATGTCAGCCCCCGACGTGGCCACGACAGGACGTCGGAGACGCGCGGACGCACCGTCGCATATATCGTAGAAGACGTCAGGCTCGTAGACGCCTCCGCCCCAGAGCCGGACCATGTTCTGGTTCCCGTCGCGAAGCAGCGTGAGCCACGCACGGTAGTCGTCCGCTGTCAGTGCCGTCAGGAAGTTGTGGGCCGGGATCCAATTCGAGCCTTGGTGGTGCATATCAATCCCATAGTATCAGCAATGTACACCAGCCGACCAAGGGAGAGATGGATACTCACCTCCCATGAACATCCGGACTCCGTTGACTTCGAACAGAAACGTCGTGCCCTTGCCGTACCTGTCGGGCTCTTCGAGGGGCTCCTGGATGAGCTCAACTGTCCTGAACCCGATGCGCTTTGTCGCACTGTCCAAGAGCGTGTCGCCCTAGATCAAAGTGGGCATGATGCACAGCCAAGTCAAGGACGTGATGATCGCTTACCTCGCCCAAGAGAGCGATCTCGATGTTGTACAGCGTCTGCTTCCCATACCCAACAGGCCACCAGAGCTGGACCTTGCCCTTCAGATCCCAGCTGACAACATCCTTCAAATTCGCGCTGCCGTGCAGCTGCACCTTTTCCTCATGCATGGCGATTCCATCCAATTCCATCAGCACAACTTTCACCCCGCGGACTGCAGACAGGTCCCCGGAGACCGCCAGATCGAGGTTGAAGGACGGGGACAAAGCGGGGGCCTCCGAGACGACCGCGCGGGTCTTCGCGGCTGCGATGCGGGCGGTGTACGTGATGAACGAAATGGCGCGGTAGGGGCCGCAGGTCATCAGTTCGGGACCCTACTACAGAGTAAGTGACCGCTCATGATTCGCCCGGAATAATTGCGTACCCAATCCCACCTGCGTGAAACAATGAGCGGCTTGGAGTAAATTCTAGGGCTGTTGAACGTACCGCCAGCCATACTGCGCTTTCCGGACATATACTCGACTGGGATCACCAAGGTTGGTCGAGCCAGCACGAACGCGGCCGTATTGGGCTTCAAGTTGCTTCGCGAGTTTCTGAGCGGAGGCGAAGTGCAGCAGAAGGAGGTTATCTTCGTCCTGGAGATCGTCTCGAGAAAGCGAAATCGTCCATGTCCGGAACATGTTGTCCGCGTACAGGATCTTCTTTCCGTTCTTTTCACAGTACCAATGTACGTTGTTTGTTCAATCGAGAACGTGGTGCATGGGAGAAACTCACGAGATAGACGTCGCAGAGTGTGTCCAGCCCCTCGAAAACCAACTCTGCATTCTTCCAATCGCGCTCCGTCTCTGGTACATCAAACTTGGTGTAGTACAACCACTCGCGTTCGCCGATCCCTGTGGATGTCAAACACAGCCGCGCCCGCAAAAGACAATTGAACTCACATTGCACTTCGTGTTCGTTCGAGCCCTTGAACGGATCTGGAATCCGACCGGCCATAAGCAGCTCGACATGGATCTCCGAAGGGTAAGTCGTCGTTTCCATCCACGAAGAGTGTAGCTCGTCCAGCACGGACTCAATAGACATATCGCGCTCCTTCCAAGCCCATCCTCGCGAGATCGCCGTGGATGCCGCCGTCATGACTGGGACGGACCCAAGCCCTATGGTCGAAGGAGTTCCTAGAGGAAAGACGCAAGTCCTGTGCGATGAACAGATCAGACACGGTTGACCCCCTTACTCCTTCTTTTATGACGCCTGTTCCCCACCATGGACATGGGACCGTGGCAACGGCATGGTCGGACCGCACACGCACGCGCCCGATGGCTGGGTGGAAGGGAATCGAAGTCGCATTATTGCATGCATTCTTCAAGCAGATCTAACCGTGATACATGATGGGTGGGTGCCATGACATTGTGTGCGACCCTCCAAGATGTGCGCACTTACGCACCGGGACCCAAGGCGTGTGTATGTTTCGATTACACACACAGCATGAGGATGACGGATTTGGGGGAGGACAGTGGGGGTCACGGTAGTACTCACAATTGGCAGGCGACATTCGCTATACAGGGCATGCGTTCTACCTCAACCAACAGAGACTCCTCCTGCAGGACGACTTCCCAGGCCTCTCAAGCTTGCAGCACATGTCATCTTCCAAGGCATCGCGGGCTTCCGACAAGTCGAGGATCGCAACGAGGGCAGCTCCAGGCCGTTCAAGAGAAGATACTTGATCGCATGGATTCGTCGCGGTGAGAGAGACGGGGAAGACGATCAACGAGTCAAGTAAGCTGGATGATGCAGGGCCTTCCTTGCGTATCCCCATTGCCAAGCTTATGCGCCGACGGGATGGGATTGGGATTGTGACGCCCGTGACCGGACTGATCCGACGGGTGTTTGGCTAAGCCGGCTAAGGCCCACTGACGTTGCTCTCCCAGACATTCCTCCTCGGAGTCCCGACTGGCCACTGCTCCGAATCCGAAGACGCAACTCAAAGGAAGTTGAAGAAACTCACCGTAAATATTCGTGTCGACGAGCTGCGTGATTTGATCACTTGAATTCTCCAGGAAAGCTGTGTCGCGTTTGCACTGATTCGGAACTTCACTCACGACATAACGCGGCCGGCTCCCTTACCTTGTGAAGGCCAGTCAGCTGCAGATACACTTGCCCCACCGAGGGTATGTTCTTTGTTGTTTTTAATGAACGCTGACTTGTGCTCCACCCCGAGCCCTTACAAGTTACAACCCTTATATCTTGCAACGAACGATGACCACCAACCTCTCAACCCAAGCCCCGCATCGCCATCGTCGGCGGTAGTTTAGGCGGCCTCGCCCTCCTCCTCACCCTCCATCGCCGCGGCATCCCCGCCATCGTTTACGAACGCGACGCCAGCTTCGACGCACGCGCCCACCTCGGCGGCTCCCTCGACCTCGGATGGAAAAGCGGCCAGCG
>JAKLMY010000380.1:0-25126 GCA_022814645.1 Ganoderma meredithae | reverse complement strand
ATTCTTACTGGAGAAGATTATCTTCGAACTTCAGTAACTAAAGGGAAAAGATTATCCGACTTGACTGAAGTCCCTGGCGATGTAGAAGCGTGACAACTACCGACCGCGCGTACTGATTTTGCACGTCCAGCTGCATGCTCGAGGTGATGAATGAAGAGATGCCACCTAGGTGCCGTTCCTGCGCCTGCAAGAGAGAACCCTACCCCAAATGCTCTTCTGAAGAGTCGCATACCCAACGCGTGCTGTGAAATCAATTGACTCACCAGATTTTGTGTTTGCCTGACGCATATGTAAATCCAGTATGGCAAACGGGAACAGCGAAAGAAGGAGTTCATGGCACGCTCAGGTGGTGAGGTTGAGAGCACGTGTAGACGCGGCCGATTTCCAATGTCAAGTGGATTGAACGAGTTCTTGGGGTATATTTGAGCCTCTTGCGCTAATAGAGGTGCACATTTATCTTGGCACGTTGTCCAGGATTCTTACCATGTATAAATGCAAGAGAAAGGGTGATGGGGAGTCTTGCGGAGAACTCATCAGCCCATGGTACAGCATCTATTACCCGGCGGGCCTCCGAACGTCGCGCTCCTCGCATACATGTGCACAGATAAGCCGTCCTTAAGAAACAGCTATGAAAATTGTAGAGGTAAGATGGAAAGATATATGTACTGGACGACCTTACTCACATCTCTCGTCCTGGGTACCATGGCCAAGCCAACATACACAAGTAGACGTACCTACACCAAAGGTGATTGCGAGTTCAAACCTCAGGTAAATACCTAATATCGTGGCATGTCAAGTGAAGCAAGAAATCAGGGGGACATTCATCAAAAAAGCAGGTGAAATAGCAATAGTTACAACGATACCACTGTTCTCGATCAGAGGCGAGGGACAAGCAGGCTGGAAGACAACAGTTTAAGAATACTGTGCTATCATACACTAGCATGATATCAATATGCGGGACGTTCATTCTCATGGCGGATGCTGGGAGAGGTGCGTTTTTACATATAATGCAGATTTCACAGAAATAAATAGGAAAGAACTCGCAACTTCACGTCGACCTGGATGCTCCTCCCCTACATTGTACATCTCAGCTATTTCTCGTGCTCCGATTTGCCATCCAGAGTCATGCCCGAAGGAGAGGTCTTCACATGCGAACCGCTGCCCGTGCCCACGGTGTCGGAGTCGAAGCTCGAAGCAATATTGACCGGTCTCGCGAAGCTCATGTGCGTCTCAGCCAGTGGCAGATCCAACGGCAGTTGGGGCACGTCCCAGGTCTCGACGACAGTATGCGGCCTCATTCCGGCAGCCCGGGGCTCGAAGGAGCCCATTTCGAACCCTAAGAGCATCTTGTTCGCCAGTGCTCGACGGGAGTTGAGCCTGAGGGGACGATAGTCGTCATTGCCAAGGCACTGGACTGCGAACGAACGCCTGGAGCTCACACTGCGAGAACAGAATTGGCGTAGAGTTTCGTCCCGACGATGCTGATTCCGATGTATATGAAGTTCCCTGGAAGGATGATAGCCTGAGGGTGTTGGTCAGGGATGAGAAGTCCAACCCTTGAAATAAGAAAATCCTCACGAAAACAAATCCAAGCAGTCCTACTATGCTATAGTCACAGAGGAGTGCTATGAGGTAGGGTGCTGGTATATACACGCTGCTGTACTTACGTCGTCAAAAGTCCTAGTCTCTCGGTCAGACATAGCTCGACTGGAGGGGTCGTAGTTACGTACCGGTGTTGATAGTGTAGGCTATGAGCACTTCGATGGTGGAGTCCGTCCTAAGACCCTCAATCAGATACGAGGAGTGTACTGAAAAGTCTGCACAGGATAGGCGTACCGCTTGAAACCCGTACGACTCCGCCACAAGACGAGGATTAGAGCACCAGACAGGAAAATGTCGGCGAGTACCGCAAATCCAAATACGGCGGAGGCCATCCACTAAAGAACAGACAATAATCAATTTACTAGGGACATCGATGATAACCCAGATTTCACTTACGCTGACATGACGGAAGTCACTCAAGCTCAGTTTAAACCTATCAAAAACTGGTCAAATACCCGTACCGCATGAATAATACACGGTAAAAATACTTACCCTTCGACCGTCGCAGCTTTATCACCCGCACATTGGAGTCAACATTGAGGCCATGCTCGACCAAGAACCCGTCTAACAACTCACCTATCATAAATGCTATCCGTGAACAATTGTTCGAGCTTTAGCGCCATTTGAACGGGAAGGTGGGCATTCAAGATTCACCTAGAAGTCCTAGCATGGGGACGGCCTGAATTGCGATCAGAGGAGACACTTAAAAGGCAGCAGAAGACGTACCGCCACGCCCACGATGTATCGATAGTTTGGGCCAACTGCTCATTGTGTTGAGAAAAGAAATGCCCTCGACATTGGATCTCATTCTTACCATGCCAGATGCGACGCGCATAAAAGCTAGATAAAATGGATGAGGAAATACGGGCGATGCGTATTGAACCCTCGGGCTCACCATTGACAGACTAGCACCGTGGTTCCCTGCGTGTGAAAGACATCGGAGGTCAACGAAAGCTCGGAGAGATGTGCCGATACCCACTGTCAAGGGCGTTAAAAGCTATCCATGAGGTACTTCATGAGCGTCTATACGGTGGGTAAGATTGGATGCAACCCACCCTCGTCGACCTTGCATAGATGCGTCAGTCCTTGTGTGCAACGAGCTTAGACCAGTGTACACACCAATGTCCAACCAGAAGAGAAAGCGGGTCGAAGTAATTTGTGACGAGATGGTAGTAACTAGCCGCGACGTCGTCAGCGAGTCCCTTGAACCGCATCAAGTTTACGCTCTCTAACAACGTACCAGCCAACAAGTGCCATAATCGTGTGAGCCGTCTCATATGAGAGGAATTTGAGCAGCAGTGGATTGTACGAAGCTGGGAGTATACTCACAAGATCACGACAACCTGTATGCTCGACACAATCACAATTTTCATCTGTCTCACCGCCTCACCAGTGACAAGAGGAACACTAACCAGCCAACGAAGCACAGGGATGTCGGCGGGATAGAGCCGGAAGTACCGGTATGTTTGGTGCACTGTCAGCCCATACAACCTGCCCGTGATATGGCGGAGCCGGAATTTAGTCAGGACAGACAGGTGTAAAGAGGAAGCTGAACACATACATGAACCCAAATGAGGCCCCCAGCAGCAATGCGCCATAGGTATTATTAAGGGCTGGAAAGAGGCTGGAAGCAAACTCGTGGGGTGTCGCCGCGGCCATTGCTGTGGATGATGATGGGAACGGATCAGGGCCACCAGGTGAGGGCGTTCAAGCTCCAGGGGACGAGAGACCGCGAGGTTATATATGTACATTGGACGCTGCGTCTGGCGGCCAACAGGAGACAGATGTCAATCGGAGCTGCCACAGCTGCATCGATGAGGGGACTCTCCACATCTTGCAGGCTGATGACGAGAGGCACTTGCCGCCTCGGCGGATGTCGTAAAGCCGCAGAAAGTAACGCCTAGAGTCATCGAAGGGACCTCAACCTTCGGTATCAAGGTCCTGCGAAGCACATACAATGATTTTGGACCGAGACAGGAAACCTTATGGCCTGAAGGGGACTGCAGCAGGAACTGTGGATGTCCCCATGAGCGGCGTTTTCGTGGTCGAGGCCCGGATCGAATGCGGGTTTTGAGTCGTACACGTGCATCTCGAGTAGCATTTAGAGCGAGCCCTCTGGACACCGCAGATCGCGGGGACGTACCATATCGGTCAGCGTTCGCAAGGTTCATCCTCGCCCATGACACAGATTGACATCGCCATTTGCTGCCCTCCGACACGACGGCGTCAGGTAGAGCATTATAATGGGAACAAAACCTCGGGCGTACGTTCTGCCATAAGTGCTCAATCGACTCGAAGGCTCGACGCCAGCGCATCGCCGGCAGCTTCACACCCCTCCTTGCCACAGTGCGTCCGTTTGTGCCTTATTAATCGAATAATGCCGCTCACAAATCCAAGAGAGTGGAGCTTCGTTGAAACAAACCCTCTGCAGCATCGGTGGATCACGGCGGGATGGGAGAAGGTGATACCAGGTGGCGCCGAGACCCTACTCGGTCGTATTTGACAGCGTCTTTGTTGACATCCACCGTTCAGCTTACTCAGGCGGAATCCCCTAAACGTTCCATATGGCTACGAAGCCGAGAAAACGGCAGCAATCTGGAACAGCCATCGAGGAATGTGAGATTCTGACACAGGCGTCAGATTCAAACCTACGCACCGTGAGCGAGTGCCCTCAAAGTAGGAGATTATAAGGGCAAAACTCTGAGGTGCAGTCTTGTCACGCCTAATGGAGGATGCGTGTCATGGAGATTGCGTTCAGAGATCCTCGATGCTCTCGACAATAAGTGAATTACCCATGCTCCGTTGGTTTCGAGCCAGCCGCTTCGTGCCCTATGGTATGCACTCCGCGTCGCTTCTGCGTGAATTCCATGCTCAAGGCCACTTTTAGGAGTCTGCTGTCAATCGACTCTACGGGACAACATCTAAGCGAAACGTCAAGGTCATTCCAGAGCGAGAAACATACATCAGGGAGACGGACCGGGAGAGAGAACGGAACGTAACATCTGAATCAGTGCGTGGCACCCTTAGGTTTCCTCGCCTCGAACAGCGCGACGACTCCCACGACCGTCACCTCCCACTCCTCGAACGCCTCCCCAAGCGCCGCCCTAAGTCCCTCCTCCGCATCTCCGGTGTTTCCGAAGATGCCCTTCCTGTTGTACAGCCCCATCAGCCGAGATCCGAACCAGTTGTGCGTCACGCCCTTCCCGAGGATCGTGGCGCCAAATAGCACTCCGTTTGGGGACAGAGCGGGCACGACGGCGGCGAAGACATCCGTCGCCTTTTGCGGGAACGACCCTGGGAGGCAGTGGAAGAGGTAGTAGAGCGCGACCGAGTCGTACGTGCCGCGCTCGTCCTGCGCGAGCGGGTGGAAGATGTTGTGCTCGAGGGTCTCGATCAAACCGTTGTACCCCGCGCGGGCGATGCGGCTCTTTGAGAACGCGAGCGTGTTCGGGTTGAGGTCGCATAGGGTAATGCGGCGTGTTCTGGAGAGCGCGCCTGAGGAGGCTGCCGCGGCGGGGTAGTAGCCGGTGCCCGAGCCGACTTCGAGGTGGGCGGATGACTCCTTCGTGTGCTTTTCGTAGAACGGGATAAGGGTTGAGCGCGTTGAGCACCGCCATGCGAGAGCGTTGGAGACGACGAGGACGATGAAGTCGTATAGACGGAGGTTGAAGGCTGTGTAGATGGACGCAGAGGGCTCCATGGTGGAAAGACCTTGGTGGTGGGCTGTCTGCAGAAGACGGGAGACGGAGGACGCAGGGGAAGAGACGTGGGGCCGTGAGGAAGAGTCTGTTGCGGCGAAGGTGGGCACCAGGGCAGTGAGAAGACGTCCGAAGCAGAAGGGAGCCAGAACCGGCCAGAACTCAAACAGAGATCGGGATTCTTAGAGACTGTGGGCATTTTGATCAGCGCCACTCGTACGTTCCCTTCTGCGACCCTTCTCCAAGACAGTGGGATAAGATTGACTGCCGATTCCCCTCCGACCGCCGAGTCTGTCCCGACAACGAAGATGCACAATCGCCCTCGGTTTCTTCGTAAAATCGGCGCCCCTAGGGATACGCGCACGGGCATCAAGATGATCGCAAGCTTCTACGGTTGCTCATACCGAAGGGAGGTCCAACGTCATATTCAGTTCGGCTTTCCTACCTAGCACAGTTCCATCGCTGCACGAGTCCTTAAAGGCATACAACTTCACCTTGTGCCAACAGCACATCTCTGGCGCCAGCCAAGTAAACCTTGAGAGACGGCAACACTCCACTGTCTGGCGCGCGCACAAAGTTCGCCCTAGCCAATTACGCAGTCTATGGTGCTCGGTCGGCAATCACAAGGCAAGGACACAGATTTCCACTGAGCGACGGCACACCCAATCCGCTTTGCAGGGATTGCAATGCGGGGAAGGACTGAAATTTGAAAACTCACCGAGAGGGTTCACTGCGTGTTTAGAACTCGCATATATGCAGTCAAGGACGCGGTGACGTGGAAGAAACCGAATCCTAGTGGCACTCCGCTGAAAGGGTAGGGGGTCCGTTGACTAGCTTCGCAGATCGTTCGGGGCAATTATTCTCCTTTAGCATGCTGGAACGGTTTGCTTACATGCGCAGAGCGAGAAGACGATGAGGGGGAAACGGTCAACGCACCTCGCCTGTCGTCCACCCGCTCCTTCCTACGACACCCACGTTCCCTGTGGCCACTTCGCACTCCCGACAAATGCACTCCCTCACCAAATACAACTGCCTTGTAGAGCCTAAATCAGAAACGGACGCATATATGCACCTCTTTACGCACAGGTCTCTCCGAAGGAGGAGACTGCAAATGCAAGCCTCCCGACGTGGCCCGCTGTTGTCCCTCGGTGTCGATCGGTATTGGAAGGCCCGCACAGTATGTGGAATAGACACGTTAAACAGTAGAAGATATGTGGATACAGCCGAGTCGATTCAGGAGAGCATCAATTGCGGTTTTTATATCCGCTTTTCCTCGTGGGTGTCTTCTATCCGGCAATGTCCGAAGAGCCTAACGAACCGCTGCGCTGAAGGGCTCTCAGAACTTAATTACCGCAAAAATCAGCTATACGTCCATATCTACCGGTGTGGTAGGGGGGAAAATTCTTGCGCACGGCTGCGTGGAAGGCGTCCACCGGCGAATAGAAGCCCGCAGGGGCCAGTCGGTCCCATACAGGAAGATTGAGAACCTCCGCAACTGCTTGTAACAGGGTACTAACCCGGTGGTCAGACGAGTATCTCAATATCACCAGCAAATACTCGCACGACGATATCCGCTGCAATTACGCTACAGTTTCGCTCGAGTCTGAGTGCTTCAACGTGCCAGTGTTGACGTTCTTTTCCAAAGATCGACGAGGGTGGGTGCTGAGGGTTGCTCTATTGCCGCAACTTGGCAGACGACCACCATGAAAGTATGATGCCCGCCGCCCTCTCCTCTCATCTGCACCATGCACTGCCACTCTACTCCGCGTCTGAATGAGTGGTAATACCACGCATCTCGACGTCAGCGCACACCTCCCGCCCCTCCTATGCAACAGCGGACTGCAAGAACGCACACCATCTAGCGCCTCGGATGGCCTGGAAGGCGTCCAAGTCCAACATCTCGCACAAGGGCACGATTCCCTCGGCCGCCGTAATTGCCCCGTTGAGCTGCAGCGCGTCTGCGAGCGCGGCGTGCGACCGCAGGAGCTCTGCGTCGGGAAGGTTGCCGGCGACACTAGTACTGGCTGACGTCCCAGCCGTTTTAACTTTTCAGAATATGCCCGCTGGTCCTCTATTATTTTAGTCTACCAGCCGCTGTGCGATACATATAAGCTTGCATGGTCCTTGCATCGCCTCCCAAGTCACACTCCCCTTACGCGCTCTTCTCCAGCCCCTCCGACCACGACTCGTACTTGTCCGTATCCGCGAGCACCGCACGTGTCTTCGCCCGCATGATCTCGACGGCGTCCTTCCCCAGCGGAAAGTGCAGCGGGGGCTGCTCAAGCGCCACCAACCTGTACACGGCCTCCATCGCCTTCCGCGGGTCGCCTGACACCGTGGGCACGTACGCGTCCCAGGCAGCCCGCAGCGCGGTCACCGGTGCTGCAGGGCTGCTGTATGCAGGGTGGGCGGACGCCCAGGTCGCTGCAAAAGCGTTCGTCGCGAACACGCCCGGCTCGACGATGGTAACCTGAGGATTGTGGCTTCAGTCGGAAGCTGCGTGGAGGGGCGCGAGCGCGAGAAGGGTGGGGGTGGGGGGGGGGGGAAGCTCACCTTGATGTTCCACTCCGGGTCGAGCTCGCTTGCAAGGGCCTCGCTGAATCCCTCGAGCGCCGCACGACGGAAACAATCAGTCATATTACCGCATGCTTACGCTTCGCGGCATCGCGGCATCGCAGCATCGCAGCATCGCAGCATCGCAGCATCGCAGCATCGTATCAAGTCAGACACTCACCGAACTTGCTCGAGCAGTAGTGCGCGAAGCCCGCCATGCCCTGAATCCCCGATACGGACGAGAAATTGAGCAGCGTCCCGCCAGTGCTCCTGGGGTTGAGCTCACGAAACACGCGGACGGCCTCGCGCGCGACGTTCGCGGCGCCCCAGAAGTTCGTCTCGAAGAGCGCGCGTGCGACGTCGTCCGCCACCGCCTCGACCTCCCCGATCGTGCAGTACCCCGCGTTGTTCGCGACGACATCGATGCGCCCGAACTGGGCGTGCGCGGCCGCGAACGCCGCGGTGATGTCGGCCTGCTTCGTCACGTCGAGCTTGAGCGTCAGCAGGCGGTCCGCGGGATAGGTGGCGACGAGGTCCGCGAGCACTTCGGGGCGGCGTGCGGTGGCCACTGCGATGTCGCCGTGCTCGAGGACGATCTGCGTGAGTTCGCGGCCGAAGCCGCTGGATGCGCCAGTAACTGTTCCGGGTGTCAGTCAATATGGTCTGCGCGTTCGGAGAATCCCAATGCGTACGTACTGAACCAGACGGTCATAGTGGTGATATCTGTGGTGTAGCGAGTGGGATTCGGAATATTATGTGAGTATGCTTGGTTGTCTTTCGAAATGATGGCTCGCACCTAGTATTTATACGTGTCCATGAACACATCTTCTTGGGACGGGACGTTGCGCATTAGTTGACCCCCTTGACAGCATTATGTCTTGATAAGCCCAAACACCGGACATGCCGGACATACCGGTCAATGAGTAAATCCTCGACTAGCCTTGCCAGACACTTTACAAGGTGAATCCAAAAGGTAGATATGGTAGGCCGGCGGCGGTCGAGAGTGAGACGGTAGGTGGTTCATGCACAGTGTTGAGCTTGTCAAGGGCTTTCCCCGGCGGCATGTCCGACTCATGGGGAGCACAGCCGGAAGTCCCGGACCGGCAGCGCCACCGCGTCCTCCCCTGCGTTCGCTAACGCCAAGACACGGTAGGTCAAGTCGAGCTGGAACCCTGGCCTGAGAAAACCGGACTCAAAGTTCTAGTGAGGGCTCGACACTCTAATCGGACCACACCGCGTCGACAGGGATTCATTGAGCGGTTAGCATCTGCGACTCGTCTAGTGGACTCTGACCCTTTCGGACCTGTCGACGTTCTGAACACAGTGTATAGATAATCATAAAGTGCACTGTGGCCGGAATAAAATGCTGGATATCCTATGGATCTTGGACGACTCAGCTGTCCACCTGTGTGAGCAAAGAAGCACTTCCCAGCGTTTCCTCAGCCTCAGGCATCGCTGTGGTTGCTTGGCGCATGCGCGTCGTCCTATGGATGGAATCATCAGATGGCCGGGACTATATCCAGAAAGACTATTCTCAAACCATTTCTTTACCGGTGTGGAAGAAAGCACGCATGGTTTCCGAGGACTGTGGAATAATTGATGAGGATAACTCTTACAGTATGTACTGCGTGTACCGTGCGCGTGAATGATCAGGGGGCTTACGTTCTCCATGCCTGATGGTCTAGTGGCTCCTTGCTGCGTCCCAGTCCCAGAGGTCGAATGTTTCATGCGGTCGAGAATATGAGTACCTAACTCCACGACGTTGTTGTCGTCTTTCCTGATCGACCTCTGTGCGTTGAGCCTGGTGGTGGGGAAATGCGGATATCAGTGTCTCAGCGCACGAGAAGTGTAGAAACAGGAGAGCATACGTCGCCAAGAGTGTGTTACAGTACACTGGGAAATCATCAGTAGACTGCTCTGAAAAACAGAAAGGTCTTCCTACGTTTCCCATCCAAGAGTGCAAAAGGCAGGAAGATGAAGCGGCCGGGCAGAGCGATGGTCTACCGAGATTACAGTCAGCTTGTCTGAGCCCCTTATCTGGAGAAGAACAATACGGTAATCATATGGCACGCTTGGCAAGTTCTGGATGAATCCGAATCAATCTCAATCATGTGGAGCCTCATGAACGACTCCGAAGACTCACGCAGTAAGAACGCCGCGATTGACCGCGTACATGATTAGCTTATTGATGATCGAGTTTGTCCTAAGCGGCGTCTTTCGCGCTCAGCTCAGCCCTCCACGCACTGAGACGGCCGAAACATACCTCACAAAGCCAGTCCTTCTCGAGCTTAGGTAATAAGTCAACGCTGCGGCAATGACGACGTCGCAGATCACACTCAAGCCGTTCCCAAAACCGGCGAGGATGCGAGTCTCGACAGACCCGAGGAACAGGATGTTCTTGTGTGTGTACCTGAAGTGCCCATATCGTCTTCTGGTGAGTAGCTGCTTCGACGTTGTGGGAGATTAAGAGAATGCAATGCACGTACATATTCACAGATATTGCTGACATCACGATGGAATGGAGCGTTTCATGTAAGTAAGTGGATAGTTCAACTACTGTCCCGCGTACCTAGTCCAGGACCTACGAAGGGCGAAGGATGGTATCAACGTTACCGTACTCAAAATTCTCAGCGATATTCAAGTGACGCACCACAAGAACACAGAGCAAGGATGACCTGCCAATTCGAGATTAGAATGTGGTTACCGCGAGATCGCGATAAGATTTTGAACATACAATGCTGCTCGTGAGACCAACATTCTTATTGCTTACTACGACAATAAGCGGGGTTAGGGAGATATTCTTCCGAAAGATTCGAGCGTTCCGAGAGACATACGGGCCCACAGACGGTGTGCGAAGAAGCTAGTGACCGGTTAGAGAGCCTGACACAGTGTTCTTAGTCAAACACTGACCATTGGGTGAGTGTTCCGATCAGAACCTGACGCGCAGTCAGTCTGAAACATCCTTCATCTGTGGGAGGAACCATCACACTCACTGTGACACCATTCTCAAACTAGAATGATCTGGTGAGTCTCCGAGGGGTTCCGTGTTTCCAGAGTCAGCGCTCACCGCCAATGTACTGCGACACACGTCAGTGCGGCAGAATCGTTAGTGCAATGGAGAAGGAAAACGCACCCAGGGACCTTGAGAAGGAGAACCGGGTTCCCATAATCGCGTATTACATAGTCATACAGGCCATCGACATTCAGGATCATAGAGAGTGTGTCGAGGATGCTATAACTCGTCGTAAGTCACCAAAAGCGCACTTACATGGGGTACCTACAACAGCATGGCGACCTTGGGACAGAAATCAGCTTCTACGCGGTCGGGTAACGAGGAATAACTCACGAAGCACTTCATACCTGTGGAGCGTTGGCCAGCATGTCGGAAGTACGTGTACGCTTGCAAGACTGTGATGCCATACACCCTGCGTAGTGGGGTGGATGTAGAGGGAACAACTAGAAGGTATAGGAAGGCGTACCCTGTTGCTACTACCGTACCGAGTAAAAGGCAGGTAAGCGACTCCTTGAGGGTCGCAAGAGCTGCAGGCGGAATACCCAGTTCAGTTGACATGGTGGACCGAGAGCAACAGTTGACGCTCTGCGTTCTCGGAGTCTTTTCTTATATCCATGTATCGGAGGGGCTATCCGATTTCAATCAAGGGTCTCGAGAGACGCTTCGAACTCGCTCCATCTCCACTCTCGTACAGCGCTGATGCGTTCCCCTTGGACGCGAGTAGTGACTGTAGACTTAACAATACTTAACAATGTAGTATATCGAATATCGTGAGAGCGCTGTCCGTAGACGGATGGCGGCCTCGCGGGAGAAACATTGAGGATGGAAGAAAGATGGTGTACCTGAGCATGGGAACTTGGGGGCACGGCCGACGCGGGGAGCACTGAAGGGAAGCAGCCATTACGGTTCGTCGGGCGGACCGCCTGGCTCGGAACTCTCGGTGTGGAGGTCGGCGACTTCTATCTGCCATGCATACGTTTCAGAGAGGGTCAGGAACCACGTTGGCAGCCGCTTCTAGGATAAGAACAGCGCCAACTGTGAAAAGTTGCAGGTTAGTGTTTGGGTGCTAAAGCTGGTGTTCATAAAAATGGGCGACGACCGCAACAAGTTCAGCTGTCACGGTGAAGTGTGTTTAATGTTAGTAAGTATGTACTACAACGATGCACTGCCTCAAGTTCCTACCTTCGTTGATACTATCTCCACACCGTTGCAGGAGGGCGGCTCTGTCGATGTCGATGGTACCGGTGATGTTTGGGTAAGCCCGACGCCGACGGAGCTCGGTGGCTTCCATCGTCGCCGGGGCGTCTAACATGAGCGCCCAGCCAGCATCATGATTACAACTGGCGGCCTCTCCCCGTCTGCCTGCCCGCGCACACCTTGCACCTTCCCTTCGTCCTTGACCTCTCTGTGCTGCGACCTGACATTAATATTGAGATATGGACGCGAAAACTGGCCCCTCTCAGGACTATACACCTCTAGACGAGATTCCTAAGGTGCGCTTCTGCTACTGACTGCTGTAGTGGCTACCGGCGCTGTGGTACTTCCGAGCGTTCGACCCTAAGCACTCACCCGGTTCTGCTATCCAGATCCATGCTCGAGCTAGGCAAGCATACAAGTCCGGTCGGGCTAAATCCATTGCGTACCGCAAGGAGCAAATCGCACAAGTCGGATACCTACTCAAGGACAACGAAGAGAGGTTCAAGGACGCGTTGAAGCAGGACCTAGGGCGTCCGTTCCTCGAGACCGAGTTGTGCGTGGCTCCTGGGTCTAGACGGTGGCGGGATGCTGCGTCCATCTCTGACATCTGACACCGCATCTGTCTGTCATAGTTTCGATTTTGCCCCTGTGTACCTTGACGTCGCAAAAGCGTACAACGGAGTGGAGAAATGGGCTGCCCCGAAGAAAGCTGAATTCGACCTCAGCTTCTGGGCCATGGGCCCAAAGTACAGACACGAGCCGAAGGGTGTCGTGCTCATCATCTCCCCCTTCAACGGCCCAGTCGTCTTGACTTTGTCTCCTCTGGTACGCTCCGCTCCCCTCGGTGCTGCAGTTAACAGTAGCATGACTTACACGGCTGTTGGTAGGTTGGCGCGATCGCCGGAGGAAATGCCGTGGTCATCAAGCCTTCCGAGCACTGTCCAACGACTAGCGCGTTGTTTGCGGAGCTGATCCCCAAGTACCTCGACCCCGAATTCTATCATATCATTCAAGGCGGGATTCCAGAGACTACGAAGGTCTGTACATAGTCTGGATGGCCGGCTTGGAGGTTATCTGACCTGGTTTCTTGCGCAGGTACTCGAGTTCCGTTGGGATCACAGTGCGTGTATATTTCATTGGCCCGTTGAATAGTCGATACTGAACCTCCCCTCGATAGTTTTGTACATAGGCAAGTATGAGTGGCGATGGCCGTGCAGGTGATCAATATTTGACTGGCCGGCATCCCAGGGAATGGCCATGTCGCACGAATTATCTCAGCGGCCGCGTCAAAACACCTTACACCATTAACTCTTGAGGTACCGTTCTATTCAATCCTCTACTCTTGCTGCCTATCTCCTGTAACGCACTGCCCTTATCTCGCAGCTCGGAGGTATGGAAAGAAAACTGTCATTGTATCGGATATGGGCTTAATCCGTGCGATATGGCAGGGAAAAACCCCGTAGTGATCGATCCCAAGACTGACCTCAAGGTCGCTGCCAAACGAATCCTCTGGGGCAGATGCCTTGGCACGGGACAGGTAGACCTCCCAATGCGATTTCCAGCATCCCTCGCTCATCCTTGTTTGCGCCTAGATATGTGTGTGCCCGGAATACGTCCTGGTACCCGCGCACATCCAGGACGCCTTCGTAGAGGCGGTCAAGGAAGTGTAAGTTCTTGAACCACCGTTACAAGTCCATCACGGTCCGCATCGTTGACGCTTCACCGCCAACCAGCCACAACTCATTCTTCCCAGACGGCCCCGAGAAGTCGGACTCACTCGGCCGCATCGTGAGCGAGGCGCACACCCGGCGCATCAAGAACCTGATCGACAACACCAAGGGCACCGTCGTCTTCGGCGGCGACGCAGACGTCCCGAGCAAGTACATCGCCCCGACACTCGTCAAGGATGTCCAAGGCGACGACTCCCTCATGAGCCAGTGCGTCTTCCATGTTGAGGCCTGCAGTTCGAGCCCTCACTGACAGCTTATGCTCCTGTGACGCCCTCGTAGGGAGGTGTTCGGCCCTGTGCTGTCTGTTGTCCCCGTCAAGGATGTCGATGAGGCGATTGAGTTCATAAACGCGCGGTACGGAATTTACTCCGGCGTTCGGGATAAGAGGTAGACGGATCTTCCTGACATGATGAATCCTCGCGGTTAGAGATCACCCCCTGGTCGTCTACGTGTTCTCCCAGGACAAGGCCTTCCAGGACAAAGGCGAGTCGTTTGCCCAGTGGCGATTCCAGTGCTGCAGCACGATGCTCACGCGAGCTTGCATTTAATGCAGTGTTCACCAACACGGAGAGCGGCTCGGCAGTCGCGAACGACACCATGATCGTCGTCGGAGGTACGCGCCAGGCGTTCCGCGCAGTCGGTACCGTGTGCCGGACGCTGACGAACCGTTTCTCCCTTCCGCTCCCATAGTCCCCGGTCTTCCCATGGGCGGGATCGGCGAGAGTGGATGTACGTAGCGCTGGTGTTTCTCTGACCACCGTGCAGTGCTCCTGACAGTCCGTGACCTCGGATAGATGGGTACTACACCGGACAAGACATGTTCGAGCAGTTCACGCACAAGCGTGCGTGCATCGACAACCCCAGCTGGTGAGCAAGCATTTCTGCTCCGTCTCTCTCTCTCTCCGTCCTAACCCTCTCATTTCTAGGGTGGACAAGGTCGGGTTCGGCTGCAGATACCCTCCGTACAAGGTACGCCCCCATCTTCCTTCGCGAAACCGACACTGAGCTGAAGCCTTCTCTTCTCCCCGGGACAGTCCCTCAAACCTATGCAAATGCTCTTCCCGTCCCTGCCGCCCCGCCCCGCCAAGCGCGCCGGAAGCGCGTCGAAGAGGTGGGCGTTGTGGTTCTCCGCGGTTGCTCTTGCTGTCGTTGCCGGTTCGCTGACTACCAGTGGTGGATTGAAGTTCATCCAGCTGATTTCGCCGTGAAAATATGGGCCATTTCTCTTTTATCTCGGCATTTCGAATGCCGGCCTTGGGAGGCCAAATGCGCCGCTGGAGCCCTTGTGGTGCCATCCGCTTGTGGTATGCTAATGGTTGAGCGGTAGTACTATTCACAATCTCCTTAGAATATCTATTTTTGTCGTACATACCCCTAGTATTTGAGATCTAACTATCCTTCCTCGTGCTTAGAAAACACCAGGGTATAAGTCAGATTCGACTCTCGAGTTGGACAGTGCGCTATGAGCACCGCGCAACGTGGGCTCGAGTCAAACAAAGTAAAGAGTTGAGAGAGAACTGGCTGGAGGCCAGTCGTTTGGCCACACCGGACGGTATTGGATAACGTGGTTTGTACCAGCACGACGAATTATAAAGCTCCTGAGAACCGATGCCACGAGCTTTTCGTGTACGAATACACGGAATTATTATTTTCCCTAGACCTCTCTGCGAGCCCGGAGGCCCGAGGCCCTGCCCCGTCGCCCCGTACATCCCCCAGGTAGGAACCTGTCGCGAAAAACAATGCTACGCCACTGGGACCGCCGGGGTGGTCAGTATTCGAGACAGTGATCAAGGGCAATCTCGAGATTGACTGACACTCAGTGGCGTTCGATCCAGAGGGTTCCGGAGGCTTTTCATTTCCCGCTCCTGCCGTCGGCGTTGGGAAAAATGAATTGTGGAGATTCACTGAAGTAGGGTGTATTGTGGAATTGTGGATATTGACATTGACAGTGCCCATGCCCCCGGTGTTGTTTCTGTCGTCCTTCAGGATAGACCGTTGGGCGTTGAGCCTACAGGAAGCCAGCAGCCCATTCTATTCTATCAGTACTCCCCGTGGAAAGAGTTTCTGAAGCCTGGCTGAAGAATCCCTTACGTCGCCATGAGAGTGTTGCAGTACACTGAGGTAGAGAATGAGCGGAACGCACTGCGAGATTGCATGCGTGACACGTACTTCGGCCATCCAAGACGGCGAATGGGAAGAAGACGAACTTTCCCGGAAGAGCGACGATCTGGTTATATGTAGGGAGTTGTCAGAACGCTCGCATATTCGAATCCAAAAAAAGCACTCACGGCTATCATGTGGCCAGCCTGGCACAGACTGGTTCACAGAGAAGTGTCAGCGGTGCCTCCACCAGATGCCCAGTCTACCGAGGTCTGAACTCACGCAGTCAGCGCACCGCGATTCACGGCGTAGATAACCAGCCTGTTGATGATTGAATCCGTCCTGTATAGGCAAATGGCGTCAGATTACGGAGCTGGCTAGGCACTTCGAGAACTCATATTGCACTCACCGCTTGAATCCGGTTCGTTTCGAGCGAAGGTAGTAGGAAAGCGACACCGCGATGAGGACATCGCAGATGACACTCAGACCGTTCGCGAACCCTGAGAGAACCCTGGTCTCGATCGTCGAGACGAAAAGGCTGTCCGGGTGGATGTATCTAATGGTAGGTCGACTGTAAGCATGCAAGCAAGGGTTTCGTCATGGTTGACGTACAGATCCACGGATATGGCTTCGTCAACGTCCAAGTTGGTATGAGAACATCAGTAATCAAATGACACTGAAGGTTGCGAGTGCTCCGAGCCAACATACCTATCCCGGGACCTGGAGAGAAATCAAGGCCATGGAGATGATGATTCGTTATGATTACGCACCACATGAGCCTGAGGCAAGAACAATCTAGCGGACCTATTCAGCAAGTTCCTAACTGCGAGGATGATTCGAACTTACGATGCTGCTCGTGAGCACGATGTTCCCCTTGCTGACTATTGCTCCGAGATGTCAGTGTTGTGTCATCTTCTATGGAGTATGCGCGATAGCTCACGATCCCAAATCCGGTGTGTGAAATAGCTAGTCGCCCATGAGAGAGCGTAACGAGAACAATGCGCTCAAAAAGAGAGCACATACCATTGTGTGAGTGTTGCGATAATGACCTGCATCGCAGTTAGGTTACGCTCGGACTGTGAACGTTCGAAGATCATGCAAGTCACCGTGATCCCGTTCTCCCACTGAGAATAACAATGAGTTTCCGCTCTAGATGTCGAACCTACCACGATGAGCTCACCACAATGCCACTGCAAAGTGAGCAGTCAGAGAATAGTCATGGCTGAGTCGAGGACGACGACTCACTGGTTAGCTTTGAGAAGTAGGAGCGGGTTTCCGAAGTCGGAGACAACATAGCCATACATGATTGCGACCGTCAAGACCAGCGAGACAGTGTCGAGCGCGCTGTATGCAATCGTAAATTGTGCTAAAAGTGTTTACTTATTTCTGAACGTACAACAGGAGTGCGACCTAGAACAACGACGTCAGCCTGACCATCCCCAGGACGCGAGTTACCTCATTGCTGACGAATAATTTCAGGCGGATGGAGTCTCGACGACTATTCCCGAAATTTATGTAGGTTTGCAAAACCGTGATACCGTAGACGCTGGTGAGTGAAATCGTCAGCCAAATGTGTCACATTCTTCAGTCGAAGATGTAGACGACCCACGCAGTTGCGACAACTGTGCCAATAACAAGGCATGCAAGAGCTTCCTGTATGCGAGACAAGGAACCATGTAATAGCGAAGACTGAAAGGAAGACATGGGAGCTGAAGAAGGCGGTCACTGGAACTGCTGTCGTAGGTCACCATACTCGTGGTTATATCCTTCCGGGCACACCAACTAGATTACATCTTATTTCAGGGCACTGCTGCCAATCTCTCCGATCCACGGCCAGTCCTCGACTGCAGGACAGATATATCAGCACAAGTGAGCAGTCTCCACCACAAACTCCGCAAATATAGGTACTTACGAGGAGCTGGTCGTTGGACGGTGGCAGATGGTATCCACAGTCAAGCGAACACCTCAGTCGAAGGATTAGATATCTATAACTGTCGCTCAAGGCCCTGCTGTGGATGCAGATAAAGCCAAACGCGAGAAGGTCCGACTTGAAGCCAAGTTTGGGGTGACTCTTCCTGGAGACGTAGCAACCGAATTGATATCTGCCACATTGCGTGCGCTGTGCAGTTTTGCAGGTGCCAACACTCCGGTATCACCACGAACCCATTTGCGTCACGAGCCCTACATAGGCGTTAATGGTGCTTAAAGCCCATTCGCACAGATCCGAAACGGCGCAATATATCATCACGTTCCTCGAGTACGTCGGGGAAGACGAGTTCCGGCTCCTACGACAAGAATCATATCAGCGCGCAAGTCGAACAAATGGCGACGCTGGCGGACAGCCGTTACCTTGCCTCTTTGGTGAGCTCAACGCTCTGTCCTCGGTTGAAGGACCATCGTGGAGCCGGTGTTCGTACAGGATCTTTCTGTTCACTAGGCGACGTCAGCACTCATCGCTCGGAAAATCCGAGAGACCGCGGAGACCACTCTCAGCGTATTGCCGGAGACGAGACAGAAAGCGGACACTCAGAGACTGCTTTGCCACCTCGACTGATACGGCGGCCTTCGGCCATGGACGAGCTAGCACGAGCTGTGCTTGACTGGATCCTGAAGGGGCAGTTTGATGACGGCAACCTCGGTAGAACTAGAGTAGGAGTTTGGTGCTGTGTGCTGGTGCTGGTTTCCTGTCACCTCTGCATCGTGGCCAACAGTTGTCTGTATAAAACAAGTGGGCAGTAGTGCGTCGGAATGATAAGCGTCAGTGCTGGTACAGCACCGGCCGAGACAGACAGGACGTGAAGCCAAGCTGGCACATCGCGCAGCCTCGTATGATCGCGACGACGGGATCGTAGAGGGAGGGTAGACGGTAGTCGCAACTTACTGTAGCAGTGTTAGTTTGCTCATCTCCTCTCCGGCCATCCCTCGACCAGGTCCTCTTCCATTGTCATCACGTCCAAACGTGCCTTCTGACGGTGTCAGCGTTGGAATGGATGCGTTAGTTCAGCACGAAGCACATAAATATCTGCATTCTCACAGTTCACCCTCGGGATTACGATCGTAAATTCTCCCCCTCGAGCTTTCCCATCACAGCCAGGATCAAGCCAACCCCCAACGACCCCACAGCCATCACCGAGGACCGCACTCTTGAAGAAATCGTGATGTAGCGCCACGCCTCCGCGTAGGGACTCGAGGGCTGGAAATGTGTGAGTTATCACACGCACTCATGAACGTCACAAGTGTGGACGAACCCTGCCAGAAGCTATCCCGACGCAATGACATCCCTTACCCCTCGGACTCTGTCCGTCAATCGACGCATCCCCGCCAGTAGGACCTCCTCCTATATTTTGGATATGGAGAGCCAGAGCAAAGATGGTCGAGCGAGTCCGCTGGCTTCCGCTACTCAGTGGCGGACGTCCTCAAAGACATGCACGAACGCCCCGTGCCACCTGTTGGTGAGGCATGAGGACTGAATGGGCGGTGAAGACCGGTGAAGGGTACGCTTGATTGTCCTGGATTTACGGATGCGACGTACCACTCCTCAGGCTAAACTGTCACCTTTGCTGCTCTTGCTGACGGCAGAGGAGACGTCTGTCCGTTGAGTCTGCGAGGGCTCCCAGAGTGCAGCGGTGTTCGTTCTGCGTGCGACAGACCGAATTCAGTCCATTACAGATGCGGCTGCGTACCGCGAACAACGATGTCAGGATTCAAATACCTCTGTTATGGATATCTACCCATATCTCCGGGCCCAACGTCGTCCTGCTCTCGCTCTCGGAGGCGATGAGGATGCCAGGGCGACGCCGAGAAGCGCTGTCTCCTTGAATGATTTCTTCTATACAATCGTCAAAGGAGGCAGAAGCAAGGATATATCCATCACAAAACTTGGAGAATCGGGTCAAGGTGGTGCATTGAAAGGGCAACGTGGTCGGGAGCAACGCAAGGCGGAGCCGGCGCCAAGGGCAGACGAGGACTGGCTTATCCACGGCGCTGTAGCGCTCGTCGTTGATTGGCTGGTGACTCGCAGGCCCGTATGTGTAGCTCACTGGCGGAATCGTCCAAGTCATGTAGAACTTCGACCCTCTCACCATCTCGATAACTCCTGGAAGATATATCATACGCCTCCGTGTAATTGGTCTGGAAACACGTTATATAACGACAGCGCAGCTCTTCGACTTTGAAACCAACGCCGTCTGGGAGCAGCGGTTGGCATCTTCGCCGACTCGGAGTCTGATGGAGGCGGCGAAGAGGACCTAGGTAAGTATTCCCTTCCCTCTTACTCCTGAACAACTATGATGGGTGGACACTCCAGACTTTTTAGACAGGGCCATTATTAGATCAATATGCCGTAAACACAGCTTACGAATTTTTGCCTTCAATCCGCCGCGGCAGCAATATCCAGGACAAAGCTTGGTACGCTGCCGGACTTGGATAGCTAACAGGCAGTAGACAACCACGACACGTCGCACATCTATGATACAGGAACAGGGACTTACTCTGTCCAATGGCAGAGGCTCCCCGGTACGAGCATGGCTTGCTTTGGACAGTAGGCGTGTTGAGCTGATAGAGTCTCGCTGGCGGAGTGTGCCAGTCAGCAGTCACTACGTCGATGTATGGATTCCGGTGCTCACGACGTGCGGACCTCCCAATTTACAGCATATACTATGAGGCGGCCAATGATGGAACCTGTCGGAACGAGCTGACAGACGTTGGTAATGCCCCCTAGTCTTCCTCCCAGAATCTAGTAGGCTGGGAGCGGAGGTCCGCAGCGCAGTGTGAACACATGTTCGCGCCGATAACAGCGACAAATCACCATGCCACATGATACAACGCACGTCGCTCGCCTTACCTCCCCCCAAAATGCGCTCGTCCTCCGCTCCACGGAGGTCGTCAGCATTCAAGTTGCACGTTCAATGCCACGACTGGCCAGGCGGCTTTGTGGTGGTGCATCTCTGCATGGTGCGACACAAGGTATCGCGGGAGTACACGGCAGAGAATCTGGAATGAGTCTTTTAGAGGGAAGGAGGTTCGGGAGACGGCCGCACATTTCAATTTCCAACTGATAGTTCTAGACGCACAAATCAGTGCAGGCCTGTTGCCGCAACTTGAAGACCTGTTGTTTCTGCTCTAAAAAATGTATGTGAACCGGGAAGGTGATCTACGTGGTCAGAAATGTCGACAGATAGCAGAGTGCCAGGCAGCATATGGACATGGTAGTCAAGAGCGAAAGGTTAGTCGCCGACGAGTGGCCTTGCCTCGTATCGCCTTAGAGTCACTCGAACAGCCTCACGTTCAATTATTCAAAACCTGTGCATCGTGGTACACACCAAAGACGTCTGCATCTCAACAGCCATATGTTTCAAGTCGTACATGAGCTATAATAAATAAAATACACTTTACAGGTGATCGGGAAGGTAAGGCTTCGAGCTCCCAGGCTCTTTCTCTGAAACTCAGGCTCGTCTAGAGCACATTCAGCAGTAGTCAATGAATCGCGCCACTCCGTGCATCATTAATTCACTGTCAACAAACCTTTCAGAAGACGCTTGTTCTCCAGATAAAGAGGACAGACGAACCATCGCTTTCCCAGCCCCTGGGAAGTCTTTCCGGATAGATGGCATGCTGGCGGATGCCTGTATCATAATACACTTAACATCGAGGATACAGGTGAGAGTTGGGGGATGAACTTACGTTCTCCAGTTTTCCATTCACGTTGCGGTGGGACCCAAGATCGGGGATGGATGAATTAATCCGGTTGAGAACATGGGAGCCGATTTCGACAACGTTAGTTCCGTCTCCTCTCATGTCTTTCTGCGCGTTAAGCCTAACACATCAGGATGTCAGTCAACATCAGCCTGCGTGGGCAAACAGCAACGCACGTTGCAAGAAGGGTGTTGCAGTACACTGGCATCGAATGATCTGCATGAGAGTTTGGATGTGGAGCGACGAGCAAGATGACTTACGTTTCCCATCCAGAAGGGCGAATGGGAAGTAGACGAGGCGTCCCGGAAGTGCGATTGTCTGGGGAAGAGCGTCAGTGTGTCGTTAACATTATTGTCCATGCGAGGGAACGTACTAGGATCATGGTGCAGGCTTGACAAGTTCTGCGATCAAGAGTGAAGGTAACGGTACTCAATATGCAGCGACTCACTGTATGCCAGGGTAGTAATTGCGGCACTCACGCGGTGAGGAGTCCTCTATTTATCGCGTATATCATCAAGCGGTCGATGGTCGAGTCAGTTCTGCGCAAAATCAACGAGTAAGTCGTAGTCATAGTATGGACTAGCTCGTCAGCCTCTGAATCACTACTTGAAAACGACAGCGTAGCATACCGTTTGAAACCTGTCCTCTTACTGTTGAGGTATATGCACATCGCTGCAGCAATGAGCAGGTCACAGATCACGCTCAAGCCGTTTGCAAATCCGGCGAGCATCGGGACCTCTAGGGACCCGAGGGAGAAGATGTATGTGTCAATCCACCTAGACAGCATCCTCGTGCAGTCAGCGTTCACGTCGCGTCTATCTGGAACGCTGTTTTGTGCACGTACAGATGTGCGGAGATCGCTGACGCCGGAGAGACAGAGAGTTAGCGATGGTTTCACCCTAGGACTTGGCCACATACCTACGCCGGGACCTGAAGAGGCAAAATACGTCAGGAATCTAGGTCGATACGTGGTTTCCCAAGGCCAAATTCACTCACCAAATGAGCACAACGCAAGGATAACCTGGCAATTCATCAGCCATCCGTTGTGCATCAGAGGCTGCGTAGACGTACGATGCTGCTCACGAGCAGGACATTCCCCTTGCTCACTATACAAGGTCCATCCCGTCAAAGTTCTGCCACGAACTCGAGAAAGTCCCCAAAACAACCACTCACGAGCCCAAATGCGATGCGCGAAGAAACTATGAAATGGTAAGGAAGATACCGTGGACTGGCAGTGCATAAAGAACAACTGCGTACCACTGCGTGAGAAATCCGGTCAAGAACTAGGTTGCTGTCAATACCATGGACCCAACATAGATCGAGATAGTACTCACCGCGAGCAGATTCTCGAGCTGAAATCATGGTTCATTAGGACGATGCTTACTGGTAGCATCAGCAACTTCACGCCTTCCTGGGCGCTCCTGGACAACCTTAAGCGCCTGGGGAAGCAGCCTCAGGAGCCTTCAGAAGCCTTAGGCTCTAAGTTGGCAGCCAACTTAGAGCCTTTTAGGGCTTAGGCCGACCTGAGACGCTTCCCCAGGACCACAGTGAAGCCCAGCGTACCCCCAGGAAGTGATCATGTTGCTGATGTAGCCAATCTGATCGTACTCACCGCCAACGTGCTAGAGTACCATCGACTTAGAGGCGGAGGCAGACGGAGGAATAGAACATGCAGACTCACCTAGGGATCTTGAGAAATGATGAGGCGTCGTCAAAGTGGGTTACAAAGTAGTCGTATAACCCATAAGCAGTGAGGACTGTCGTGGTGGTGTCGAGCGCACTACGAATAACGGTCGATCAGACCGGGCAGGCAGCAAAAATATTAGAAACTTACAAGAGTAATGCGACCTTCGTGTACGAGTGGCGTCAGCTTGTATCATGCAAGGTAGGGGAGACCGTCTCACAAAATATCTTGTGCGATCGGTGTGCTGGCGCCGGAAGTAGATGTACGCTTGCAAGATAGTAATGCCGTAGACACTGTTCCGCACCAGTATTTATGAGACTGAGATATCTTGTGCCCAGAGAGCAAGAATTAACGCACGCGGTCGATATAATCGTGCCGAGGACAACACTGGCATGAGCCTCCCGGAAACTGGCAAGGATCGACGGTGGCAAGACGAGCGGAGAGGAGGATTGCTCCATCTGGCGACCAACTCGGGAGGGGGATACTGGCGAGTCGTGATCGTCTACATAAACAAGGTCCATATTGAATCTGCTTTTATAGTCAGCTGAAAGACATGGAGTGGGTACCTACCTAGGTCCAGAGCTCCAACGTCTCCAGGCGAGCATCGGCCAAGGCCTGCGACTCTGTCTAACGCATCGAATGGTGCACCTGTATTGTTAGCATATTGAGCTTCGCCGGATCTTTCCTGGTCTGCTTCGAATCAAATGAGATCAGAAACTTACGTCCTGCAAACACCCCACTAGCTGCACTTGTTGATGGGTCTCTGTGAGTGACCTAGCACTGTCCCGACCCTCTGGAGACCGAGTCCATAATCACATCCTGTAATGCAAGATAAAATAGTGAGTTTCTTGACAATGGAACTAGATGGTACGGGGCACCAACATTCTGCATCAGCCGTTTCCGGGGACCAAAACAGTGACACTGGATAAGATCAAGAGACATGAGGGATCACAGTGACCGTCGACTCAGGGGGGTTCCGAACAGTGATGCCTATGCAGTACATGGAAGAAGGCGCACGCCGCAGCGGTGCCACGAACCTCGAAGCCTAGGATTCTGTTACGTACCTCTCAAAGAAGCCCATCTGCCCCTGAGAACCAGAGCCGTTGCTCTCTATCATAACGCCCAGACTGCAGTACAATGCCCCCAACTGCTCTAGCACATGTAACCCTCGAACCTTTCTGGGGCCAAATACTTCAAGAGGACCCCTGTAAGATGCTCCGCACAGCTTTTGGCGAGCATCTTCCAAAGCGCCAGTACAGCAATTAGGCGGACCACAGATGCTGAAGAAAGCAAGAACGAGATCTCGAAAGACTCACAGGATCAAAATCAAGTGAGTACGCGCCATTACGCTATCCCGATAGACTTCTGACAGGATCTAGCGGGATACCGTAACTGTCCCATAAACTCGCGATCGCCGGACGTGATGGGCTGTGCCTTCTTCCACAGGTCGATTTTGAATCCTCTATCAGCCGGTGTGATCAAAATGGAAGGCGGGACGAGACCTTGAACATAGGAACAAGGAAGGAGCGAACCTCGGTAGACCGTTTGACAGATGGATATGGATGCTGCTGCATGTCCAGCAGCGGCCTGCCCGAGATGCCAAGGCGTTGTGTGCAACTGTTCGCAAGCCCATTTCGGCGAGTACAAGCCTGCGAATGGGCTCCCACAGATGACCTCATGGACGAATGCCGCATCACCTCACTCCAAATGATTCAGGACCGTAGTGACCACTCAAGTAAGACTCCTTTTAACGCCCGAAATAGCTATATCTCAGCATCTGTAAGGTTCACTCTTTCACCTTACTTACTTCACTACGCTTACTCTAGCACTTATATACTCAGCGCTCCCTGATATC